>CM051471.1:19180634-19428065 GCA_028015225.1 Carex myosuroides | reverse complement strand
TTTTTCGTTAAAAGTCCGTGTACAAAAAGAATCGTACACGGTTTTTTAGGTAATATCCGTGTAGCTCGGTAAATGGAGTGCGACACATTCTGGTCTTTGTACACGGCTGTTTGTGAAGTTATACGTGTAGAATCTTTAAAATTGCACACGGCCAAAAGTCCGTGTGTAGTTATTGAACTAATCGTACACCCTCGATTTAAACACGGTAGGAAATCCGTGTAGCTCTTCCTTTATTGTCCGTGTATAATCTCTTTTTTTGTAGTAGTGTGTGATGTCAGCGATGAATAGTGCAACCCTAGCGATGAATTGTGATGTCAGGGGACATCGCTTTCTAATTGTTTTGTATAGCTTATCTTTATGTTTTTGTTTTCTTCCCTCTCATGTGTATCTTTCTGGTCAAAAATTAAAATGTCACACATTAGGTCCAAGACAAGTTGTACCGTCAACTACATGCATGTGTACATTGGATTAAGTCATAACTGTTGTTCTTCTTTAGCACAAGTTGGTGGGCGCTCTTCTACCACCACAAATTTAAAACACTTGTTGATTGGACATGTTTGTAACAATAAGACTTGGAGTCTGTTGAGAATAAAAATAGTTAGAGGGGTAAAATTGTAAAAATTGTAAAATAGAAAAAGTAGTAGGAAATTACCGTTGCTGCCTTCAATGGTAAAATCAATTCTAAAGGGTATAAATACCCCGTATTAGAAATTGTAAAAGATAACAAAATATTCAATATCAATCAATATACAAAAAATACAATTCACCATATACTCTCCGTGTCTATACTTCCGCATCATAAAATTGAACATGGTATCAGAGCGACACATGTGATCCTGTCACAAATTCCGCAAACAACAACAATACTATAAGTAACAAAGAACTACAGCACCATTCAATAGCTTACAATCCAAATCAAACATAGCAACAAGACTGATTGCGTACCAGCAAATTAGCACCAGCAACATCAGCAAAAAGAAGCAACAAGACTATATGAGGAGTCCAGTGGGTGCCCAAGCGGGTCAAACGGGTCATCAGAGGATTCATTGTTTCGAGCATTCCTACAATTCCTCGTGTGGTACTCTAAAAACCAAAATTTAAATTCATATAGTATAGCATATAACTCTATGAGAGAAAATCCAGTTAGATCTAATTTGAATGACCAAATAATCATAGATAGTGGTGCAACCAACTATATGTTTGGAAACAAACAATTCTTTACCAACTTAGATTTGTCTAAAAATAATCAATATGTTATAGTTGCAAATGGCATGAAAACAAAAATCACCGGTACGGGAACTATCAAACTTTTTTCAAAAAATATTGAAAATGTTCTATACATAGAATCATTTTCTATAAATTTGATTTCGGTTAACAAATTGACAAATGAATTAAATTGTGATATAATTTTTTCTTCAAAAAATGTAAAATTCCAAGACCGAGATACCGGAAATACAATTGGTGAAGGATTTCTCGAGAATGGACATTATCTTTTAAATCAAAAATCATATTTTTGTGCTAATACAAAATCTATAGATTACGACATTTGGCATCAAAGACTTGGACATCCATCAGATAAAATTATAAATGGTATTTTAAATTTTCCTTCTACAAAATCTATAAATTGTGATATATGTAAATTAGCAAAACAAACTAGGCTTCCTTTTTGTTTGTCCAATAGCAAAAGTAAAGCACCATTTGACTTAGTTCATTCCGATGTATGGGGACCGGCCCCTATTGATTCCTACAATGGATTTAAATATTTTATTATATTTATTGATGATTTTTCACAAGCAACATGGTTGTATTTACTTAAATCAAAAAATGAAGTTTTTGGATGCTTCCAAAATTTTTTAAACTTAGTAGAAAATCAATTTAATGCAAAACTAAAAATATTTAGATCAGATAATGGAACGGAATTTGTAAATAATAATTTTACAAATCTTTTTAAATTAAACAATATATGTCGAAATTGATAATTTCGTACTCTATTCTGAATAAACAAATCGTTTGGATTGAAATTTGAAAGAGTTCTGACCTCAACACAGCAAATCAGATTTTCATAGAAATAGCAGTTTAGCACTTTTCAGATTAGTACTTGTCCAAAGAATATTTTTTTGTAGATAAAGTTACAATCGAACCAATTCAATTTTAAATATCCACAAGTAATTTTCTATCAGAATTCAAACATATGATCTTACACGTTACCAGTAACAGTGACGTCCCTTGATTTCTTCGATAATTTTTTATTCAGAGAAATTATTAAAAAATAATAGAGAAAAAGAAAAAAAAATAATACCGATCCAAACTTTTGTTTGATTTGTTCCATCTTCATCATTTTTGCGGCAAATCAACTCCCTATCTCTGCTTTCTCAAGTCTAAATTGTTATGTCTCTGTACATAATAATAGCTCTCTAACTTGCCGAAATTTTTTTTCATAAGAAAATAAAAAAAATATTTTAAAAATAGAAATTGGTGCTTAGAAAATTTAAAAATGGGCAGGCAATGCAAGCCATGGCACATCCCAACACTATGAAAAAAATGAAAAAAAAATTAAGTGGTACGCCCCATGGCACATCTTAACACTGAAAAAAAAAAGTGGGCCGTCATGGCACCAGCCCAACCAAAGAAACACAAAAACGGACTAAGGTTGGAATACACCGCATGTTTTTTTTCGTTTCTTTGGTTGGACTGGTGCCATGGCGGCCCAATTTTTTTTTCTTTTTTCCGGTGTTGAGATGAGCCATGGCCGCCTTTCCATTTTTAAAATTCCTGAACAGCATTTCTTATTTTTAATATTTTTTTTCATTTTCTCATGAATGAAAATTTCCTTCTAACTTGGGTTACTTTTTCCTACAATAAATGAGTAACTCCAGTGAAGCTATCTTTTCACCGTAGAATTGCAGCACCCCTAAACGAAGATTTTTCTTGGACCATGTATTATTCAACACTTTCCATCTCTTACACATGAATTTGTTTAACTTTTTGTTTGCTTTTCTTTCAACATTCAATAAAATAAATAGGGGGAATTTCAGATTTACCCGTCAAAAACATCAAAATTACTTATTTCCTCTCTAAAATTCATAATAGGATCATATTACCCTTCTAAATTTAAAAAAATCACAAATTTACCCATTTTATTGTTTTTTTTGTTAAAACACATTTTAAATTTAAAAAGTACTAATTTTACCTTAATTTTTTTATAGAAATTCAATGCCTTCAATTTCTTCTATAAAAAATATACCCAACTTTGTAAAAAATAATTAGAGTGAGGCTATGGTGCTATGCATAGCACGGATGGCTAGTGTACTACGGCTCAATATGGTACTTTTTAAAATTCTAACGGTCGATCCGACCGTTCAATGTGATAACCATATGAATATGTACTTGCAAACTTAATTTTATATTTTTTCGAATTTTTTTACTATTTTTTTAGATAGGTAGAATTTTGATGGTCCATATTTTTCAAAAAACACTGATTTTTCTACCTATCTAAAAAAATAGTAAAAAAATTCGAAAAAATATAAAATTAAGTTTGCAAGTACATATTCATATGGATATCACATTGAACGGTCGGATCGACCGTTAGAATTTTAAAAAGTACCATATTGAGCCGTAGTACACTAGCCATCCGTGCTATGCATAGCACCATAGCCTCACTCAAATAATTATGCAACCAGACTAATTGACTAGTACAGAAAATCACTTATTTCACCAGAATGAATTCATTTCTTAATTCTTCTACGGCAGAGAATTCAAAACCAATAATAATAGAAAAAACAAAAGAGAGATCCGAAAAAGTCGGCTATTTCGCTGTCATGTTGAATTGTTGACTTATTTTTCATCAGGCCCAATAGGCCGAAAAATTAATGGGCTTCTTCGCTGGTTGTAGTTCAATCTACTCCGCAAGAGCTCCAAATTATAAAGGGGGAGGAAAATTATACAAAATTACTATCTAATGATCCCACATATTTAGGAGTGGCAAAAGTTCGTACCTCGTGGCTCGATCGTGACTAGCATCTGATTTGCTCACTAACAGCTCGTTCATTACTGGACCGAGCTGTTAAACAACCAGCTCGTTAGTGGCTCAGTGTAGATTAAACGAGTTCAACTAGTTATGAATTTGTATGAATTTGCATGCATTTTATGCTGTCTAGCTCGATCTAGCTAGCTCGGTTCAGCTCGGCTTAAAAAGCTTGTAGAATTAATTTTCTTCTTAAAACAAGGTCCAGATAGACCCAGTGAGTCAGCTCGCTAGTTCGATCCAAATCGCAAGCTGGTCCGTGATGATTATGATCTGAGATTTGAGCTCGGACTCCTAAAGTCAGCTCTGTCCAGCTCACTCAGTTGCTAAACGAGCTGATTACGAGCTAAACTTAGCTCGTTGCCACCTCTACACATTGTTATTAAATCTGGACAAGATTAATAGTTATTTTGAGAAATATATAGATAACAGCTGGCTGAGATCCTTTCAAAATTGTCTTGAGCCAATGAGCCAATTAGTCCCAACAAACAAATGCTTGCTGGAGATTAGCTCAAATTATATATGGAGAGAGATTGACTAATATGCTTTCGGCTGAAATACTAGTATATATATACAGTAGCGGTGAATGAGAACATTAAAAGGTCCAACATGGGGAGCAAATCCTTCATTAAGAAGTTTTATATAGGAAAAACCAAACTGTTTTGGGTGAAGATGCAATAGAAAGTTGCCGAGAATAGAAATGGGCGATTCTTAACCGATACAAGGAGAATAATTGCTCAGTGTTGTAGAACACAAGTGTAAAACTTTATGTTAGCTTTCCCATGGTTCAACTTCTAAAGTTCGAACAATCGATCCGAACTACTCAATATGATCTTTGTATTATAATGTGCTTGGAGACCAAATTTTATATTTTGTGGAATTTTTTTACTAATTTTTTAGATAAGTACAAAATCATTGTTTTCAGAAGATTTTGGACTATCCAAAACATTGATTTTGTACCTATCTAAAAAAATAGTAAACAACTTTAAAAAAATATAAAATTTTGTCTCCAAACACAATTTAATATGAAGATCCAAAACAGCGGTTTGAATCGATTGCTCGAACTTTGAAAATAGAGAAAATGACGTGGAGCATTATTGGAGCACAAAACTAATGGTGCATTTTAACCCTACTCCCTTGAACTATATTTATTGTCAAATTTGGTCCTTAAAATTTTCGAATTGAGCAATTGGGCTATAACACGACTTGAACCAGAGGCAATTTGCTTGTAAATAGGCTTAATATTAATCGCAACCGTTATTCATTTGGTCTTAAATGCTATTCACTACTGGGCCTTCGTTGGACCGAAACCAGTTAGTATTTTGGGCTCGTTCTCGGCCCATTTACGCAAGTCAAATGAATAAAATGAACAGACATCATAACTCTTTATCAAAATTCCTTCGTAGTGTCTCGGCCCAGTTAATATAGTATTTTGGGCTACGGTGCTTCATGAAGTAAATGATATATTTTACTTCACACCCATAATTTGCGATTTCAAAGTTTAAAACATCGATCCGAACCGTTCAAGTTGATCTCCATATTAAATTGTGCTTGGAGACCAAATTTTACATTTTTTGAAATTTTTTACTATTTTTTTATAATTTTTGAAAATCACTGTTTTTTAGAAAATTCTGGTCCATAAAAAACAGTGATTTTGACAAATTCTAAAAAAAATAGTAAAAATGAACACAACATCAGGTTCAAAGAATTGGACTACATTAACACAACCAATGTGGTCCTATTTAATAATGATGCTCCTGCAAACAAACAAAAAACATGAGGACCGTGGCCCAGCGGGCGAAAAGAATCTCTCTACTCTAGCTTTCCTCCAACAGGAAGAGATTTCTTCATGGATAGATATTTAGCACCAATCTTTAATTTGCTTAAATATTAAATCTTATCCATTTATAGATATTTACATTTCATCTATACTTGTACTCTGTCTTTTTGTCTCGTTCACAATTTTATTTCTGACCTATGCTAATTAATTATTTTATGTTCTTCTTTCCATTGAACTTTTGTAAGACTGGGACCTACTATAAATAGGTTGTAGAGTTTTGTACTTGTAAACTATTGTAATCCTCAAAGCTATGGGTGTGTGTGAGTAAGAAATTCATCAAAGCTTTGTACTTGTAAACTATTGTAATCCTCACTTAATTAAAAAGAAATTAAGTATAGTCCTCTCTTTAACATCCAAAATCCAAGTTACATTTCCAAATTGGGATAATAATTCGGATAGGCATATATAATGCATATAATACGGTATTTGACGAACGAAGTACATCCGGATTAATTGTCATTTCATACCAGAAATGATATTGAAGCACATTACATAAGCTGCAAGAAGCAATTAGTGGATATATTCGCAAAGGAGTGAGATACATAAGTTTTCAAGCTATCTTGCACAAGTTGAGTTCTATCAATATGTACGATCCCAAATTAATGAAAAAATGTTGAAAATAACTAACATATGCATCTATTGGAGACACATCACTTGGGAATACATATAAAGGCATGAGAGATTAATTTGCATATCACCAATCTCAGTAGCCTCGACTGAGTTTGAAAAAAATAAAAAACTTTGCATATCACACTCAAAACCCACTTCCTACTAGCGCCTGTTTTGTTGATTTTAAGAGTATTGCGGAAGATAAGAATTGTTGAAAGTGAATTCACTATATTGTTTGATTATGAGTATACAGTGTTGCTTAAATAACAAAGAAAAGAAAAATGAACGTTAGAAATTCTAACGGTTGCCTATGATAGTACTGTAGCCTACTGTAGCCTATATTTACTAAAAAGGAAAAAAGTTGAGTAACTTTATTTCTAAGTTTAGTTGCTCCTTTATTCCTTCTAATAGCATATGATGAGCTTAATTCTGATGCTATTATTTAGTCCCTAAATCCTAATTATTTTCTACACTCCCCCTCAAGTTAGGCGTGTAGATATCGATCAACCCTAACTTGCTTAAATTTTCTTCAAATGGTTTCGGTTCTTGACCCTTGGTGAAGATATCCGCCAATTGTTCTTCACTTCTTACAAACGGAGTTTCAATTTCTTTTGCTTGAATTTTTTCCCTAATGAAGTGGCAATCCACCTCGATGTGTTTTGTTCTTTCGTGGAAAACTGGATTAGTTGCTATGTGTCGAGCCGCTTGGTTATCACAAAACATCTTCATTGGTTCTTGAATTTTAATTCCAAAATCCGCAAGAAGTTGTTTGATCCAAGTTAGCTCGCTTGAAGTTGATGCCATGGCTCGATATTCCGCCTCGGCGCTTGATCGAGCCACAACACTTTGTTTCTTGCTTTTCCATGTGACTAGATTTCCGCCTACAAACGTGCAAAAGCCGGTGGTTGATTTCCTATCAAAGCTACCGGCCCAATCTGCATCGGAATAGCCACACACATCATTAGAATTGTTATTTTTCATAAATATTCCTTTCCCGGGTGTCCCTTTTAAATATTTTAAAATTCTATGTATAGCCTCCAAATGTGGTGTTCTAGGTGCATGCATAAATTTACTAATTTGACTTACCGAAAAAGAAATATCGGGTCGTGTTACCGTTAGGTAAATTAATTTTCCTACAAGTCTTTGAAATTGGTTTATGTCTTCTAACGGTTCACCATCCTCTATATTTAGTTTACATTTGCTATCTATTGGTGTAGATGCCGGTTTGCTCCCTAATTTGCCGGTTTCCTTTAATATGTCAAGTGTATATTTTCTTTGTGTAATAAATAGTCCTTTGGATGAATGTGCTATTTCTATTCCTAGAAAATATTTGAGTAAACCTAAGTCTTTGATGTCAAACTTTTCTTTTAATTGCCGTTTTACTTTTTTTATTTCTTCCAAATTGTTTCCGGTAACTATTATGTCATCTACATATACTAAAATTATGGTTGTGAAGGTACCACTAATTTTGGAAAACAAGGAGTGATCGGCATTGCTAACTTTAAAATCACAAGAATTTAAATATGAGCTTAGTTTGCCATACCATGCCCGTGGAGATTGCTTTAGCCCGTAGATTGATTTTTTTAACCTACAAACTAGATTAGAATTGTTTTCTTCTTTATGACCGGGTGGAAGCGTCATATACACCTCTTCTTCAAGTGTTCCTTGAAGAAAGGCATTCTTGACGTCCATTTGATGTAAGGTCCAATTTTTGTTTACCGCTATAGAGAATAGAATTCTAACGGTATTCATTTTGGCTACGGGTGCAAATGTTTCTTGATAATCTATACCATACGTTTGAGTGTAACCCTTTGCCACTAATCGTGCTTTATATCTTTCAATAGTGCCATCACTATTGAACTTAATCTTATATACCCATTTGCATCCTACGGGTTTCTTTCCCTCGGGTAGTTGTACGACTACCCAAGTTTCATTTTTTTGTAAAGCTTGGAGTTCTTCTTCCATTGCTTTGCACCATATTGGTTGATTTTTGGCTTCCTCATAATTATTTGGTTCATTTTCTTTGGAAATTTAGGTCAAATAAGTATGATATTGGGATGTAACATTTTCATAAGACAAAAAATTTTGGATTGGATATTTTACCTCATATGTTACAAAATCCCGTAATCTAGTTGTAGGTCGAGGTGTTCGGTTTGACCTTCTCAATGGTGTCAATGGTGTTATTTCGGATTCCTCCCCCTCACTTTGAGAGGTCTCTTCTTCTTCCTCATTTGCACTAACTATCTCATTTTCATTTTCTATTTCCAAATTTTTTTCTTCGGAATTGTAAAAAAATGGAAATGAAAACTCATTTGGTTTTTCTTTATCATTGGTCTCCTTTTCTAATATTTTGTAATATGGCTCATTTTCTTGAAATGTCACATCCCTTGAAATATATAGTTTTTTATTTTCCGGATCATAACATTTATAACCCTTTTTTTGAGATGAATAACCCAAGAAAATAGCCTTGATTGATGTATAGTCTAATTTGTGTTGTTTATTTTTGTGCACGTAGCATGTACATCCAAATACTCGTAAATGACCAATGTTGAGTTTTTCTTGGTAAAGGATTTCTAGTGGGCTCTTTAAATTTAAATTGGCACTTGGCAATCGATTAATTAAGTATGTTGCGGTGAGAACGGCATCCGACCAAAAAATTATTGGAACATTGTTTTGAAATAAAAGTACTCTTGTTACTTCGAGTAAATGTCGATTTTTCCTTTCCGACACACCATTTTGTTGGGGTGTATAAACACAAGTTGTTTGATGCAAAATTCCTTTTTGTTTGAAAAAATTTGTGAAATTTTGATTTATGAACTCCGTTCCATTATCACTTCTAAAAGTTTTAATTTTTGCATCATATTGATTTTCTACAAAATTATAAAAATCTTGAAATTGAGAAAATACTTCACTTTTATTTTTTAATAAGTATAGCCATGTAATTCTAGAAAAATCATCGATAAATATGACAAAATATTTGTAGCCATTGTATGATTCAATTGGAGCGGGACCCCAAACATCCGAATGTATTAATTCAAAAGGATTTTTGCTTTTACAATAGGATAAACTAAACGGTAATCTCGTATGTTTTCCTAGTTTGCAAATTTCACAACTACTACAATCTAGTTGTTTGAAATCAAAAATACATTTCAAAATCTTGTCGGAGGGATGCCCAATTCTCTTATGCCAAAGAGTGCCTAATTCTTCTTCTTTTCTAATATTGAAGTTGCGTTTTTCTTTACTCAACATATAAAGCCCATTTTCTAAAAATCCTTCACCAATGATACTCTTTGTTATCCAATCCTGAAAAATCACATTTTTGGATGTAAATGTAATTTCACAATTTAATTCTCGTGTGAGTTTACTAATGGATAACAAATTTGATGTACAACCTTCTACATGCAAAACATTTGGTATAATTTTTGAAAGGAGAGTGATTGAACCATTTCCTAATATTTCCATTTTTTCACCATTTGCAACAATTACAAATTGTTTGGTTCCAAATTTTTTGTAATTGCTAAGCAAGTTTTTATTTTCGGTCATGTGATCAGTTGAACCTGAATCAAGTATCCATTTTGAATTTAAAAAATTTTGAGTGAGATTTGTAACTATACCAGAGGCCTTTTGCTTTTTATCTTCAAACAGCACAGAAAGTTGCGTGTACAGCTGCCTCATTTGATCCAAATCAACCTCAGCTCTTAATTCCTTCACTGGCGGGTCAGACTCTTCAACCCGCGCCCCCTTTTCCATTTGCGCCGTGTATCCTTTCTTCTCCATTTGTTTGTTCTCTTCACGGAAAGACCCCTGCCGTTGCTCTCCCCCTCTAGCGAAACCACTGCCGCCGCCGCCGCGCCTTCCCTTTGGCCGAAGATGGGGGTAGAGGCACCAGCACTCTTCGCGCTTGTGTCCCTCCTTTTTGCAAAAATCGCAGCGGTTGAGGCTTTCTCCCCGATTTTCTGGTCTAGGGTTAGGCCGAGCGGCGAAGGCTTTGGCTTCCGGGTTGTCAATCGGTTGAGGGTTCATTACTACGCGCCTTGTCTCCTCTCTTTCCACCATTCCGACAACCTCGTCGAGTGACGGCAGTTCACCCATGAGGAGGATCTGTGATCTGACCCCCTCATAGCTCGAATCGAGTTTGGCCAGGAAGGTGAAAATGTCGTCCTGTTCATCTCGCTTCTTGATTTCTTCGAGGTCTGTTGTGAGAGGACGGTACACTCTAATCTCATCCTTCTTTTTTTGGATTTGGCTGAAAAGCTCGGTTACGGATTGGTTTTGCTGTTGTAATTGGTGAAGCTCTTGTTGAAGTTGGTAGACAAGAGAGTAATTTTTCTTTTTACCGAACATAGTTTCGGCTTTGACCCACATTTCTCGAGCTGTGTCGAGGTAGGTCATGAGATCAGAAATGTGAGGTTCCATTGATGCCAGCAGCCAGCTTATGACTAAATTGTCGCCTTTTCTCCATTCTGATATTGCCTTTCTTTCTTCTTCTGTTGGCTCAGCTGGTTTGGTAGCTTTTGGCTTTGATTTTTCACCAGTGACATGCTCGAATTTATCTCTGCCAATGAGGGCAAATGTCACTTGTCGTGACCAGAGATGGTAATTTTTGCCATTCAATAGCACACCCGTGAGCTTCTCTGTTTGTTGTGCCATTTCTGGATTTTTTTTTTGGTTTTTTCAGGATTTGCTGTTGTTGTTGATGGAGATTGCTCTATTTGAGCTTGGGTTTTTTTTTTTTGATGATTTGTTGTACTGGTACAGTTCTTGTTATCTGTCCAGTGATTGAGTTGCCTATTTGGCGTTTGATTTGGAGCAGGATCAAAGTTGCTCTGATACCATGTTGATTTTAAGAGTATTGCGGAAGATAAGAATTGTTGAAAGTGAATTCACTATATTGTTTGATTATGAGTATACAGTGTTGCTTAAATAACAAAGAAAAGAAAAATGAACGTTAGAAATTCTAACGGTTGCCTATGATAGTACTGTAGCCTACTGTAGCCTATATTTACTAAAAAGGAAAAAAGTTGAGTAACTTTATTTCTAAGTTTAGTTGCTCCTTTATTCCTTCTAATAGCATATGATGAGCTTAATTCTGATGCTATTATTTAGTCCCTAAATCCTAATTATTTTCTACATGTTTGCTTCCTGGAAAATTCTGCTCTCTGACCATTTCTGTTATAAATAACAATTTTGAATTCGTATATACTGTTATAAAATAAACTAAGCATGCTGAATCCGACAACATATACAAATTCATAATAAGGTTGAAGACTTTTGTAGGTTAAGAAATAAGTGATTCAGAAGAATAGAAGAAAATTTAATTTAAAGGTGCCGGTACGGGTACTGGATGTGTACTTCGAAATCAGCCTTTTTATTCCATGAAATGTTTTATATTCCATCCATAGTGATCCACCGAAAGTTTCCTAGATCGGTTATTTGTGTTATATTAGAATTGTGTGTCAGATTTCGCTCCAAAAAATAATATTCATTCAGAATAACTTGAAATTTTACAGTGGTAATTCCTATATAAGAAACTCACAAGTAAAATTTTAATGTAAATAAGTATTTTTTTCTCTTAAACTCTAAACAAATATATAATAAAAACCAACACGATAATGGGAGTTCACATGAGAAATAATATGAGGCATATCCGATTGTAATAAAATAAGATTTGAGAATATAATCTGATAATTAAACAAGTGTGTTGATCGATGATTTGGAATAAATGAAAAGTTGTTGAACATAATCCTCTTAATAGAATATGTTTATTTTTTGTTTATTATGTATTTGTCGTGAGGGTTGAAATCTTGGAGGGTAATTTTGGTGATAGAATTACAAGCACATTACAAATTTCAAAACATCTTGAGTTTATTAATGATGTAACGGTTGTGGTGTTTAATTCTTCTGATGCAACGACTTTGACATCTCTATCTTATTCTTCTATTAACATACACATTTTATTTTATTTAATATTGAAATCAAGTGTATGTAGATTTGGCCGATTTTTTTTATCTATTACATAAAAAAATTCGAAAAACCAAAATTTTAGTTTTAAAAATATCAGACTTGGCTCAGAAACACCGACAACAGTATGAGGCGGATCTCACCCGAC
Organism: Carex myosuroides; assembly: GCA_028015225.1. NCBI lineage: Eukaryota > Viridiplantae > Streptophyta > Magnoliopsida > Poales > Cyperaceae > Carex > Carex myosuroides. The sequence goes on along the minus strand of CM051471.1, from coordinate 19,415,483 downwards.
AACAGTACGTGGCAGTTCCGGAGTAGTATTCCACAATGGCAGGCGGATCTCAAAGACAGGAGTTTAAGCATGCAACACAGTCGTTTTTTGGGAAGCCAAGGACGCATCCATATATCATCGAGGAGGAGGATGCCGATGATAGCACTTTGCCTCCCATGCAGCAACGACATCCGCAGAGAATCACCCCATCTGAGTACCTATAATTTAGATGTTTTTATTTTACCTTATGTTGTTTATTTTATGTTGGACTAATGTATTATTTAGTTTATTATGTTATGTTTGTTTGGTTGTTTCTTGTTTTATAATTTACTTTTAATTGCATGTTTCTTGTTTTTTATTTTTATATATTAATTCCTTTGGATGCTCAATTAGTATTACGTACTTTCACCAACATTACAAAATTAGGATAATCTTCTTTCTTAAATTTACCAAAAAAATAAAAATTTACCAGCTACCACTCTAATAGTTAGCGGTATTGTACCAGCTCACCCTCCCGGTATATTTACCAGTGGTAACGGTATTGTCATTTTCTTTGCCATCATTAGTTTGGATTTTCGATTCTTTTTATGTTATAGTTAATAAATCGGTAGATTTGGGGACACAGAATGATCATATGTAAAATAGGCAGAGAACAAAAAAGAAATTTTAGTAATTAATCATAATAATTTAAAAATTAAATTTATAAAAAATTTAACAAGCAATCTCGAAAAATAAACAAGTTAAGACTTTCCGGTAGGAGGTAGGATCGAGCTTTTTCAAATTAGTTTTGAGCTGCATTTATTTATTTATTTGCACATCATATACGTGATGAAACAAACAAATTAACACAGCTGGCATTGGGTACTTGAAACTAATTCAAAATAATAATCTAAACACCATCCTTCACTGAGGGGAAATTCGAAATATTCTTGTTGGAGACCATAATCAACGGGAACAAAGTTGGCAGAGTAACATGGATGCATCATTACAATGGTGGGGAACAACATTTCTTGATGAACTACAAGTTATCAATATTAAATTATTAGTTACTTGTTTTTCTCTTCCTCCAACTTTCAATATTAATTTATTGTTCAACACATCACGTCGGCATTCTAATTATTAATAGCTATGGATGAGTACGAATCTTAATATATAGTAGTTTAGTTTGTCTTAACTCATGTGCATCAATAAATTTATGCATTTGATCTGTACAACTACTACGTTCCATAAACTAAACAACTTTCATGCACCTCTAGATCTGCGCGATTTGGCCGGATCGAAGAACAAATTAACAAGTACAATTATTACCTAATATATATATATATTACGGTAGCATTTATTTCCTTACCTCAAAAATCTAAACTCAGTAGTAACATTTATGCAAAGCACGAGAACTATTTCGTGCGAATTGCGATGCGAGAGTAGGTAAGAAAGAGGGCAAATGATTCTCCAAAAATTATTTTAGCACAGAGCGAACATCCCATAAATTAATAAAATATATTCTTGCAATTAGACTTAGCATCAGTTTGCATGCTCGCCTATATAGACCATCTTACTTTGCCTATCATAGTCACCTGCACGACCTATAATAATATCCTCTTACACTTGTGTGCACATTTCAAAAGAGAGAGCCAGAGAGAGTTTTGATGTTCTATAATCTTATAATAATATGATTGCATATGCATGAAATGAATGAGTTTTGATGTTCTATTTGTAAAATATAATAAAATTAATTATCATATTAGTATTATTCATTATACAATAGCTACCGTTTTGATACCCGATAATTTTAATAGGTAAGAGTAAAGCATAGTGTAATATCAATTTTTAACAAGGGTAGGATATGAGTAAGGTAAATTCTTAGTGAGTATGAATATGAAAATGCTTTTACCTTAACCGTATGGTACCCAATAGGACTTCAAAGTGGCGGTAAGTACATGTTAGTATTGCTGCTATATATGTCAAAAGTCAAGAAGTTAACAAGTTTAATTAATACTCACTTTATAGAGAAAATTGAATAAACTAATGTATATATTTCACTTTTATATTATATTCAACTCGTATGCTCATATATTTTTTACTAATTAAGTAATAGAGTTGTTGGATGGGAAAATTATATTCCACTTCTTAAGTAAACTAAGGTATATACCCTATTAAGAAAAAGGTATATGTCTCTTTCCCACGTTTTTTTTTTAGTTATGACCATTAATTTTTATCATGTACTTGCATTTAGAGGTATATTGAGTTAAATATAAAACTTTAAAGAAAGATTTTGCTACCGTAATTTCATTTAGTAAATAAAAAAATTGAATACTAAAGCCGTATTTATGATGTATTTTTGAACGACAAATATTAATTATTTTATTTGATTTTCTAAATTTAGTAATAAGCTCAGGTTAATAGGAACAATTAACTTGAAGAGAAATTTGTTCTTTAGGTTTACTACTTTGGAATTTTATCAAATTGTTTGTTCGATATCTGATGTAAATAATTAATTTATAATTATCATATGAAAATATAAAATTAAAGTACCATAACAAGCCTCAATTTGTATGAGCCATGAGTTTATTTGAAAAATAAGTAATTAAATACTAAATATCTATAATTTCATGCACAACAACTAATAAACAAACTATATGATATATATCAATTCTTGGTGAACAGCTAACGGATGGGGAACAGCGATCTGTATTGTGCTCCACATGAATGTGAAATTATTAATTACTTGTTTTTCTCTTCCTCCAACTACCAAGGTGATTAAGTAAATTCTCATTGATCAATGCATCAAGTGGGCATTTTAATTAACAGCTATGGATGAGAACGAATCTTAATTACTTAAAAAACTAAACACGTTATAGTACTCTAACCTAGATTGTCTTAACGTATGTGCACCAATTAATGTCTGCATTTCAGTACTACTTTTCATAAACTAAACAAATAACATTCATACACCCCGATCGAGATCGAAGAACAAATTAACAAGTCCAGAGATAAATATAACCCCTAATCAAATTAAAGCTTTTTTATCAATTAAAATCAAAATATATCGGTAAAACAAACCTCAATATTTGTGAGTCATTAGTTCATTTTTAAAATAAGTAAAAACTATATATAGAATATCATGCGAAACAAATAAAAAACCTCAAAAGCAAAGATGGATGTCCAGTTGTGTTATCCAATATCTATAATTTTGAAAATCACACAAAGTATAATTACTCTTCAGTTAGTATTATTTTATGTGTGGACGATGCATATTCAAAATCAAACTCTACATAAGTGTAAGTATAAAAAATATGACTTGAGTCCTTTTTTCACTCAAAGAAAAACTTCATATAATTTAATGCGAAATATAAAAGTAAAAATACTATTATCTTGAATTATTTAATGGCATATTGCTTAATATCTATCAGACGAATAAACAAACAACAATGATTAAAATATATAATTAACAGGCTAAATCTACTAAAAACACAACATGATAGTAATACATCATGCTAGATCTTAATTAATAAAAAAGTAAATTAGTGAAATTACTCCGCAATAGTTAACAATTAAATGTTTCCAGACATATATAATGAACTTGCTTCTTAAATCATTATTTTTTTTCTATAAAAGTTTTGTGAAAGGAGTCGTGGACTTTCACATTAGAGTTGAACAAATTATAAAATAAATTATGACTGATAAGTTTTCAAGTTGGCCTTTAAAACAACTTTTTAAATAAAAAAGAAATATGTTGCCACCTATATTATTAAAACAACTTATTATAAAATAAAAACTACAATATGTTAGAAAACAAGATTGAAAAATGACAGCTGTTAATCTATTTGAGAGATTTTATTTCTAAATACAGTAAATAATTATAACTTAAGCTCTAATTGTTGAGAGAACAAATGTAGGTAACACACATATGTTGTGATTTCAACTTCACAATTGATATAATGCATAATATCAAATGCCAGCTCAATATATATCTGTAAAATATATATATATATATATATATATATATATATATATTTTGTTGGAACCACGAAATTAGGATCACCTACGGTTAAAAGGATGAAAACATAAAATAAAAAACGAAGTACAACTGCCAACTAATTAAGAATGAATGGAAAAAATTAATGATTCCCGAAAATGGTATCAGATATATTCTAAAAATTAAATTTGGTTATATCATGAGTTTGTTTTTTCTATAACAAACTTGTGAAATGAGTTACTGACTTTTCAGGAGGGTTCTGATGTCTCGTGCCTTTCATAACTTATCATACCTCATATTTCATATTTTTGTTACGAAATCTAAATCGTTGATCCGAACGCTCAACATGATATCCATATTAAAATATGCTTGGGATGAAATTTTATAATTTTTAGATTTTTTATACTATTTTTTAAGATGAGTAGAAAATCACTTTTTTTGAACGGTCTAAAAACAGTGATTTTGTACCTATCTTAAATAATAGTAAAAATATTTCAAAAATGAAAAATTTTCATCTCCAATTATATTTTAGTATGGATATCATGTTGAGCGGTTCGGATCGACATTTTGGATTTTGAAAACAAAAATATGAAATATGAGGTATGATGAGGTATGAAAAACATGAGGTATTGGAACCCTTTTCTTCACTTTTTCAGGTATGTTTAAAAATGCATTTTGTCAAACCTAGAGCCCATTAAATTAATTGTGGCCTCGATTTCAAAAAATTTAAAAACTATACATGCATGTGCTATCATGTAAGATGCTTTGAGATGAAATGTCTATTCACCTCTTATGTCGTGTTTATATTCTAATTTTCTAATCAATATCAAACTTGCAAAAGGAAACCATAAATTTGTAATAAAATTTGAACCATCCATCTAATTTGATTTTAGCTCAAAAACAAAAAAAAAAGATTATTAAATATCACAATTAATTTGATGTCATTATTTAACAAATAAATTTACATGTTATAAAATTATTCTATTATTAATGATAAAGACATCAGAGTTGGACTCCTCTAACCATTAATTTGATAGTAAATTAGGACACGTTGAGCTCTTCAAGTTGGCCTTTTATAAAACAATAATAAATCCAAACAAAATGGAGAGCTTGCCTCTTGGAGACTTCAAAAGAATGTACATATCCTAGCGAAGTTGTACAAATACTATAAAAGTATTGTATCATGTACAATAATTCAGTAGAGCACTATCGACATTTTATAGAAGAAATAAATGCAATTTTAAATAAGAATTAATAATTTGGCCAACAAAATAGTACGTAGTTTCCCTAGTTGACAATATATGTTTTGATGTTCATGTGCTGCAAGTGAAAAACATTTAAATGCAATATGAGTTAAATAAAATTTAAAAACATTAAATAATATGATATAAAAAACGAAATATGTTATTCTTTTAAAAAATTAATACCAGTTGTTATCTATAATTAAGACAATTTTATTCTAACTGGTTGGATCCAATCAATTAGAAAATTTAGGTAATACACCTCTGTTGCCATGTCAATGGCAGAAAAGAAAATAGAATAAAAAAAATTATATTTGGTTAGATCCAATCAATTAGGATCACCTCAGGAAAAACGAAAACAAAACATTAAAAAAAAGCGAGGTACAACTACCAACTAATTAATAATGATGAAATTGATTATCAAAATGATTTCGCCATGATCAAGTGGGTATCCAGAAATTAATTATTAAATTTATTCATGCAATTAGACTAAGCATACATGATCAGTTTAGCTATATAATGAGACCATATTTGCCTAGGATCACCATCTGCACTCAGCATTAGCTAATAATATCCTCTTACATTGAATCACATTTCAAAAGACAGCGAGAGATAGCAATGGCAGGGGTAGTTGTGGAGTTTGTACTCAAGAACCTCGCTGATTTCATAGGGAAGGAAGCACAGTTCTTGGGTGGGGTTGGGGAGAAAGTCGAACGGGTGCAGCGCGAGCTCACTCGAATCAAGTGCTGCCTGAAAGATGCCGACTCAAAAAAAAAGGGAGATGAGCTAGTTCAGAATTGGCTGAATGAGCTGCGCGATGTGGCCTATCGCATCGCGGATGCGACCGACACCTATTGTCTACCAGTTGAAGATCACCACCAAAAAGAGGCCAGCAGCTTTTCGCAAAAACTCAAGGTGTTCAAGAAGCCCAGGACGCTTCCTAACCTCCACAAGCTTGGCACTGAGCTCGATAAAATTCAAAATCTACTCCAAGAGATCTCTGAGAGCAGGGACCGCTATGGAATCAAAGACCAGCCACTGGAAGACAAGAGCAAAGGAGAGGCAGTCAGTATGCCACGTCGAACAGCTACTTATTCTGATGTAGACGAAACTCAAGTCGTAGGCATGGAGGCCGACAAGGACAACATCCTGAAGCTGTTGCATCCTGAGCAACCAACAAAGCTGGCAGTCATAACCATCGTGGGTCCTGGCGGTCTTGGAAAGACTACCCTTGCATGTATGGTATACAAAAGGCAAGTGTAGATTTTTTTTCCACTATTTTTCAATGATATATGTAAAATAATTACAATAATAAGAATAAGAGATTGCCTAAGTTAGCTGCTACATATGGAAACGATGAACTAGTACTACTGTTCCAATAATAATAAAAAAAAAAAACTAGTACTACTGTTATAAATTACAATTTTGAAGATCTAATATTAATCCTAATAGCTCAATTGGTCAATATAAAATCCCGAGATCGCAGTAATATATGGCTACCACAATCACTATTGTTCAGAAACCTTGCTAGAAATCAATCTAATAATATCTTTTTTTCTTGTCTAACCAGTGCCAAGGCAGATTTCGACTATCATATAAAGTTGCCGATATCTCAGCAATTCAATATGCGTGATCTCTTGACAAAGATGATCAGCGAGTACAACGATTCTGTACCTAAGGATCGGGATGTGGGCTATTATGTTCGTGAGCTCAAAAGTTTCTTAAGTCGCAAAAGATATCTAATTATTCTAGATGATGTGTGGGATGAGGATCTATGGATTGAACTCAAAGATGTATTGCCTAATGCTAATAAGAATGGGAGTCGAGTTTTGATCACTAGCCGGTCAATCGAAGTTGAAAAATCAGCTGAATACCAAACGATACAATATGAACTCAAGATCTTAGATGATGGGAAAAGCCTAGATCTCCTCCTCAAAAAGGCTCTCCCTCATCAAGAACCTGATAAACAATACCCTACCGATCTCCTCGAGCTTGCAGGCAAACTATCAAAGAAATGTAAGGGGTTACCTCTGGCATTGGTAGTATTAGGTGGTATCCTTTCTAAACAACCGTCCTATGCTACGTGGGAAAGGATGTTGCAAAACATGAATTGGCACGCAGTTGGCAAGGATTGTATGCAAATTTTAAAAATGAGCTACGAAGATTTGCCTTACTATCTAAAGGCATGCTTCCAATATCTTGCTTTTTTCCCTGAAGACTATGTGATTTCTGCAAGATGTCTGATCGGAATGTGGGTTGCAGAGGGATTCATACCACTCGAGAATAGGCCAACAATGGAGATAATGGCTGAGGACTGCCTTGAGGAACTTGCTAAAAGGTATACATAAAATTGTTTTTTCTTATTTTTTATGAGGCAACCATACAATATTCTTGCAAACTTTATTTCGCAAATTAACTACTTCATGTAACACATTTTACGTATACTTTATATTTATACTATAATTTTATTATAGAATAGAGTAAAATAGGTAGAGAGCTTCCATAAAAAGTATATAAAAACAAACAAAAAATCGAGTAAAGTGTAGTACAAGATGAATAAAAATAAGCTACGTACGATGCCTGATTATACTCTTAATTGCAAGATATATTATTTTCCAATATATATATATATATATATATATATATAAAAGTTCCTTCAATTTTTCTTTTCAATTAGGTATCTTTCACTTGTGTTGTAAAACAAACAAAAAAAATAGTAGATACGATTTGATCGTAAAACACGGCTCTAAGAATAAAATCAAAATTTGATGTGTAGGAGATTGAGTGTGTAAAGTTATAATTTTTGCGTGAGGGTTTCGAAATAAATAAAGTAGTTTGAATATTTTAAATTTTATTCCGAATTCTCAACCAACGTATATGTACATTAAAATATTTATTTTCAAATCTGGAACAAAATTTACAAAAGTTCATAGTTACGAACAAATTTCATTAATTGCATTTTTAATTTCAATGCATCTTAATAATCAGCACAAATTAATTTTGTCTTTCAATAATGTATAGGAACTAATAAGTCTAGTAAATCAGCATAAATTAATTTTATCTTTCAATTTATATAGGAACTAATGTATCTAGTTAGGATATATAACCTTTGTAATCATGACTGCAATACTTTCAGTATTTCCTAACTTGTTTATAAACCAAAATTAATTCAGGAGTATGGTTCAAATAATCATGACTGCAATACTTTCAGTATTTTTAATGTTATTCCAAATTATAGTCGTACATATATGTACATTAAAATATTTCTCTTCAAATCTAGAGCAAAATATGCAAAACTTCTTATTTCTAGATTTATGTACAAATTTCATTACTAATTGCATATTTAAATTTCATTTTATCATAATAATCAGCATAAATTATTTTATCTTTCAATTTATATAGGAACTAATGAGTTTAGTTAGGGTATATAGTTTATACACCTTTATAATATTTATTTATTTATTTTTGCAAAATTTCACGCCAGTAGGCTTTCCATTTCACATAACCTTTGTAATTATGTCTGCAATACTTTTTGTATTTCTTAAGACTTAATTGGTTTATAAACCAAAATTATTTCAGGAGTTTGGTTCTAGTATTAAGCCGATCCACAAATGGTTTGATCAAGCACTTCCAATTGCATGATATTCTCCGCGAGTTGGCAATGAATGAAGCCAGGCATGAAAACTTTGTCACGGTTTTCTCACAAGCTTCGGCTGACAACAAACCCGACAGAATAATCCGACGTGCTTCACTTCAAGCCGAACAGAAGAATTCACAATTCATTGAATATGTAGGTCCAAATACCCGTTCTTTATTTTTGTTCGATACAAATAGATATTTTAAAACGAGCTTAGATTGCTCTAATTTTAGGCTACTTAAAGTTCTAGTAGTAGTGGGTAACTATAAGGACGATTTAGTATTAGAATCATTAGATGAGTTGATTCACCTGAAATACTTGGGGCTTATTGACTGTAAAATTAAGCTCCCCTCTTTTCATGGTATGAAAAGTCTCGAAATTCTGCACTTGGATGGGCTTGGAATTTGGGAATATGATGGCTTATGGACAATTAGTACATTGAGGCATGTACTGGTTGCTGGCTTGATTCGTGGAATTCCTCAACTACCAAAGGGTACCCCAGTAAGCAATCTACAGAGCCTGAAGATGGTAAACTCTTGGGATGTATGTGATGCCAATTTGCCCAACCTGCGCAAATTCGGTATAGTAAATTATTCTGAAAAATGGGCATCAATGACAAATCTATTTCAAACATTGTGCAACCTGCGTAAATTTGATATTGATAGTTCTTGTTACAAAATTCCGATGGAAGTTGTTTACCCAAAAGCACTCCCAAATTATCAGAATTTGCAATCCTTAAACTTACGTGGTCGATGGCCTGAAAATGTCAATGTAGAGGCTAGCATGTTTCCACCACAGCTCATTAAACTCTCCCTTGTCTCATCCGTACTTAATCATAATCCATTCCCGGAGCTTGGAAAGTTGAATAGCTTAAAAAAGCTGTACTTTTCATGTGCTATGTCAGAGGACGATTGGGAGGGTCCAATAATCTGTCCAGAAGGATTCCCTGCCCTACAACACTTGAAAGTGATTGATGAGAACATCGAGGATTTGACGGTGGCACAGGGGGTCATGCCAAAGCTTACATTCCTCCAAGTAGGCAGCACCGAGGTGCATCTGCCTCCTGAGCTACAGCATGTGACAATTGAAAGAGGGTTAATAGAGTGACCACCTACATTTTCCTTTCGCATTTTTTTTTTGGGAGGAACGTGTATTATTAGCAATACATGTATTATTCCATTTAATTTGCTTTTTGTTTTCTGTATTACTGTTCTTTTCACGGACGAATTATTTGAAAATTTGATGGAATTAATTTGCACGTGCTGGTGTACGTTGATCTTTATACTTTAATTGTTATATTTTTTTTCTTCCTGCTTTGGCTATCCTGGTGCGTGCAATAATAGAAGCATCTAGATTTTGAAATGAGTACTGGTGCTAAGATATATTAGTTTTAAAAATGTATTTTTAAATTATTTTTATGTTTGTCTTCTATTTGAATATTGTATTTCTTTCAAGTCTCGTAAGAGATTTGTTATCAAGTCGTGATGTGATTTATCTCTTCTTTATTATCATCACAGCGTTAGAGGAGGAATTGGTAATCACAAAAATTATAATCTATTTTAAGGCAGAATTGTAGGTTTGTTATTGTAGTAATGATGATAACTAATGAATTCTTTCTGGAGATCACTCGACTCCTCTCGTCTATTTTTTCTTGAATTTGAAAAATAAGGTTTCTAGAATTGAGATGATGGTGGTGGTAGAAACGAATCTTTTTTTTTTGTTTCTCCCAAATTTGAAATTTCTATTTTTTCAAGATGTCAAATTAGAAGATTAGCAAGATCTCCAGAGCATTGATTGATTAATATTTTTTCAAGATCAAATTAGAAGATCGCTAATGCAGACAGAATAGAAATGCTGCTTGGTGGGCAAGACAAAATAAAAATAAATACTTTTTCAGCCTAAGCCAACCGATATATATATTTTTTATAATAAGTTGGTACACCCCGCTAACAATTTTTTGTAAGTAGAAATAAATAAACAGATTTCAAGGGAACAAGCATCTATCGCGTTTAATTTCCAAAAAACACTTCCACCGAAGCAGTGCCTCAGTGGCTTCCTTTTTAGAACCCCGAGACGAATTTACGTGCATTGGCTGCCGCCTTCCTTGGCCGCTAGATGCTTGGCATATGACCTGTCAGTCTGTCTTGACAATTGAAGCACCTCTCTGTGGCAAGCTCTCGCTTTCAGTCATCATTTTATACACAAGATGTAGTTCTGTTCTCTGTATTTCTCATGCTTTGTCCAAGAAATGTGTGCCTCAACACTCAATAGAAACTCGTTTTATTCCATTCTCCACCGAGGCATAGGTACTGCCTCAGTGGAGGTGTTTTGGAAAATCCAACATGATAGATGCTGGTTCTCTTGAAATCAATTTATTTATTTCTATTTAAAAAAAATCCAACATGATAGGTGCAAACGGATTGGAACGGATTGGATAGTGGTAAAATCATATCTGCATCCATATTTACTTTTCGAATATGAATACGGATATTAAACGGATACGAATACAGATCGGATATTAAACAAATATGAATACAGATCAGATAATAACGGATACGAATACATATATAATTCAGATACCTAATTCATATATTGTAACAAAATTGACATACTTCTTAATTATATTTTTCTCATTAAAAAATAAAATACCTATATAATCCAGATAACAAAATAATTTTTGAAATAATCACATTTTGCCGTCATGTATTTGTATTTCTTTTTTGTAAGTCGCTGATTTAAAATACAGCAGATCAAACTTTGATACATTACAATTCAAAACTAATTAATTAATCAGTTAATCAATTTCGATATAAAAATTGAAAACCACCGCAGTACACTATCAAATAAATACTATCTAGAGAAACATTTGAGACCATCTATAGAAATATTTATTTTATGCCCCCAAACGGCTGAGGAAAGTTTCACCAAATTAGTTCTCTGACAACTTTTAATTTATTTTAATGTTTCGCCAAATTCATTAGTGGAACTTCTCAAAGCGGTGAGCTAGATCCGTGAGAAAATTTATACCGGGTAATAACGAGGATATCCATTAAATTAAAACTTATGGATACGGATAATTAATGGGTATCTGTTTTCGAAACTGAAACCGTATCCATATTCATATCTGCATAAATCATATCCATATCCTGTATCTGTATCTGTAAACTATCCGTATCCAACTATTTGATTCCAAAAATTCAGATACAAATCCGGACAGACAATATCCAATCCATTTGCACCCCAACCTATACCAAACCACTAGTACCTGTCCCTGTTAGTACATATACGGGACGTGTGTGTATTAAGCCCCGCCAAATTTACAAAAGCCCTTGATCAAAAGCGTACAAGTAAAAACATCAGGCTGGATTCCTTGTTCGACCATTGTTTGTTTTAACTCTAACCGCCAATCAAAATATTGAAACTAAGAACGGGGGTCTCAACCTCCACTTTGTAATTTCATCGAACACCTCACAGGCATGCTTAATGTTCCTGTTATTACAGTAACTGTGCATGCTAACATTGAAAGGTATGACATGAGGAGGAAATCATTCATTTTGAAGTTGTATATAGAAAAACCAAACTGTTTCAGGTGGGTGAGCAATGAGCATGGATTAAATCGGTGAAGATGGGATAGAAATTAAGCTGCCAAGGAGAGAAATGTGCGATGCTTAATAGATACAATGGAGAATGTTTCAGTGTTGTAGAACACAAGTGTCAGAATTTGTGTTAGCTTTTCCATGGTTCAACTTTTGATAATATATTCTGAGAGAACTTCAATTGATTTGTGAACAGACTTGCTTGAAGTATTAATTGAATCATGCAAGGTACATGAATTGGGCTAATAAAACTTGAACGATTAGCAATTTGGTCTTTATCATTGGGCCTCCGTCGGCCCAAAAACGAAAGGGGCCTAAAACGCAAGAGGCTCTGTAGAGAAGTTTGGTACTGGACTGGACTGAATTGGGATATCTCAAAAAAGATAGAATATAATAGAATAGAATAAATTAAAATATAGAATAGAACAAAGTTGGCACTATATCCTGGAAAGTGGAAAATTTCGAAATATAGAATAGAATAAAATAAAGTAAAATAAAAGGTGAATTCTCCAAGCATTAACATGCATTATTACTATGGTGGGGAAAAGCTGTTCCCATTTATTCTTGATGAACTACAAGTTAACGATATTATTAAATTATTAATCACTTGTGTTTCTCTTATTGTTCAATGCATCGAGTGGGCATTTTAATTAACAATATGGATGAGTACGAATATTAATATACTAAACACGTACGTAGGTTGTCTTGATGCATGTACATCAATATCTGCATTTCAGTACTATTTTTTATTAACTAAAATTATTTTAAGAAATAATAAATAAAATAAACAAGTAACTTTCATGAATAATGAAAAGATCTCTTAATTGAGTCATAATTGATTGAACCATGTCCAACAAAGTGCGATTTCTCCGTTCGGACACAATATTTTATTGTGGTGTTTTTGACGGACTAAGTTGTGAAACTATTCCACACGTACGTACTGCTTGAGATGTTCGCAAATTTTCTTGCTCAAATATTCGTCTCCTCCATCCATAAAAAACCCTTAATTTTCTTGTCAAGTTAATTATGCCATTTGCGGTAGTGGTCCTAGATAATTAGAGTCTGGGGAACGTTTAGGAAATTTATTTGGGGGACAATTATCAGCTTCCTTATTCATAATATTGAATATAAGTTTTAGCTTTTCAAAAGAGCCGAAATTTTTAAACGGACCCTCCTGCCTATCGGTCAGGGTATGTTCAGACAGAGCCCATCCCGGAGTTTCTTGAACAGTCCTCACAGCATGCCCCCCTTGATGACCCCATTGCCAGACATGTGTATTTATTCACGCAGTTTGAGTCTGGACAGACACTACTACAAAAACTGGTTTTGTACACTGCACATTGTACACGGATTTGGCAATTATATTAAAAACAGTGTACAAAATATGAGTTCAAAAGATCTGAACGATTTCTACACGGATAATTAGTTAACAATCAGTGTCGAATTATTATAGAGAGCTACACGGTTTATTAGAAACCACAAATTCGTGTGTAAATAAGTGTGTGTGCAAATAATTGAGAGAGCTACACGGACTTTTAATACAAAGCCGTGTAGGAACATTACACACGGTTTTTTGATATATAGCCGTGTATAAATCTTATAATTGTACACGGCTTTATAACTAAAAGGCCGTGTAGAAATAGGTGGAGAGCTACACGGATATATAACTAAATAGCCGTGTATAAATCTTATAATTGTACACGGCTTTATAACTAACAAGCCGTGTAGAAATAGGAGGAGAGCTACACGGATATATAACTAAATAGCCGTGTATAATAGTGTAGGGTTTTATTATCTTCCCTTCCAGAGCGCCGTTTTGATCAAGTTTTTAGTTCATACATATCGAACTGTGCTTTTTATTTCTGCGAATTGATCGAGGCCAGCAGCTGAGATCTGAGATCTTTGAATTAAGTTTGTATTTTCTCCTCTCCATCTTTCTAAGGTTAGTAATATGTATTTAAATCATTTTCTTTCTCTAATTTTCTGTTATTTAGGCTTATTTAGGTCATTTCATGCATGCTTGAATTCTTAATTTTAGATGTAATTAATTAGTGTATTGTGGTCCAATAACCGACCTTTAGATGCTTTTAGGTCCATGCCCGTTCAAAATTAATCCAATAGGGATTAATTTTGGATAGTCCCCGTTTTGGGACTGCTCTTTGAATATTATGTCTCATTTAGGATGTGAACACATATTAGCGGGATTTAATTAGTATTTGAGGAAAGTTCGACAGTATTTTCCCTTATTGCTCCTACGAGTATGTGGTTCGTACGCATACTTGGGGAGTTAAGGGGAAATGCTGCCGAATTTTTCTCAAATACTAATTAAATCTCGCTAATATGTGTTCACATATGAGACATAATATTCAAAGAGTGGGTTAGGATTGTAAACCGGCCCTTTGTAAGCCCAAAATTTTGTACACGAAGGAGAATGTTGACCATGCATGATTAATTGATCAAATCATTTTTTTAATTTAATTTACAGATGGATCGAAGCTGGATGTATGAAATGCGACGTGACAGTGAAGAATATTTGGTTCGCGTTGATGAGTTTATAAAATTTGCTGAGAGTTATAGAGTGAATAAAAAAGAAGAAGACATTTTATGTCCTTGTAAAGATTGTAAAAATTTATTAAGATTTTTGGACATCGAAGAAATTAGAGCTCATTTGATTTGTCGGGGATTTAAGAAGAGATATACATGTTGGTTCATGCATGGTGAGAAATTTGGGGAAAGTAGTAGTGCCAATAAGGATTGTAATCGTGAATTGAATGATGAGAATGTTGGAATTTCTGATAATTTTGAACTTGATTGGAACGAGGATTATGAGAGTGCCGAATATTCTGATATTAACGTCGAACCCGAAAATGACGATGATGAGATGGAGAGGAATTTTGATGAAAATGTAGAACACGAGTTTACTGAAAATTTGGAGGATATGTTACGTGATGTGGAAGATGAAATTAGTGATAAAAATTATGATAAATTTCAAAATTTGTCTAATGAATCCAAGAAGCCGTTGTATCCCGGGTGTACCAAATTTACAAAACTGTCAGCTGTGTTGAAATTATTAAACTTAAAAGCAGACAATGGTTGGAGCGATAAGAGTTTCACGTCCTTATTACAGCTTTTAGGAGAAATGCTCCCAGATAACAACGAGTTACCCGGTACAACATATCAGGCAAAGAAGTTGATATGTCCAATGGGGTTGAAGATCCAAAGAATACATGCATGTCCGAATGACTGTGTATTGTATCGTAACGAGTACGAGGCCATGCATGTCTGTCCGAAATGCGGTGTTTCACGATATAAACGTCGTAAGGACCAGGACACTGATGATTGTAACGAGGACACAAGTGGCCGACCTCCGGCTAAGGTGTTGTGGTATTTCCCGATAATACCGAGATTCAAACGGTTGTTTGCGAATCCCAAAGATGCAAAATTATTGCGCTGGCACGAAGAAGAGCGCAAAAATGACGGTAAACTAAGGCACCCGGCTGATTCTCCTCAATGGAGAAACATTGACAGACATTTCAAAGAATTTGGTTCTGAACCGCGGAACCTTAGGATTGTGGTGAGCTCAGATGGAATGAGTCCGTTTGGAAGTATGAGCAGTCGGCACAGTACTTGGCCAGTTCTTTTATGCATCTACAATCTTCCTCCTTGGTTGTGCATGAAACGCAGATATATAATGATGTCATTACTAATCCAAGGACCCAGACAACCCGGAAATGACATAGATGTATATCTCGCACCATTAATCGAGGACCTCCAAAAATTGTGGCGTGATGGCGTCCCGGTGTGGGATGCGTATATGAAAGAGACCTTTAACTTGCGGGCCATGGTGTTTTGCACCGTAAATGATTTCCCCGCGTACGGGAATTTGTCGGGTTACACTTGTAAAGGAGCAAAAGCGTGCCCGATCTGTGAAGATGACACGCAGGTGCTGAGGTTGAAAAATTGTCAAAAGAATGTATTCATGGGGCATCGTAGGTTTCTTCCTATTAATCACCCATATCGTAAGAAGAAGATGGCATTCAACGGGAAAATTGAGCTTGGAGTGGCTCGTCATCCATTAGACGGGGAGAGTGTCTTCGAACGGGTAAAAAACATTGATGTTGTTTTTGGAAAATGCGCCAAAGCACTACCGAAGAATATTTGGAAAAAGAGGTCCATATTTTGGGAGCTACCGTACTGGAAATATTTAGAAGTGAGGCATTGCCTAGATGTCATGCATGTCGAAAAAAATGTCTCTGACAGTTTAATTGGTTTATTATTGAACATTCCGGGGAAGACGAAAGATGGTATTAAAGTGAGAAAAGACATGGTAGAGATGGGAATACGACCCGAGCTCGCACCGCAGGAGAAAGGGAAGCGCACATACCTACCCCCCGCACTGTGCACAATGTCAAAGAAAGAGAAAACAAGCTTCTGTGAATGCCTCAATGGTATAAAAGTCCCATCAGGATATTCTTCGAATATTAAGAAGTTGGTGTCGATGAAGGACTTGAAACTGGTCGGTCTGAAATCTCACGACTGTCATGTTTTACTGACACATATAATTCCGGTTGCAATTCGGGGAATTTTACCAAAGCACGTTCGTCAAACCATTACGAAGCTTTGTTCTTTCTTCAATGCAATAAATTCCAAAGTGGTAGACCCTCTAAAATTGGACTCTTTGCAAAAGGAGGTCGTCGTTACTCTTTGCCAACTTGAGATGTATTTTCCGCCATCTTTTTTCGATGTCATGGTTCACCTTGTTGTTCATCTTGTGAGAGAAATTAAGATTTGTGGTCCCGTGTTCCTTCGGTATATGTATCCATTCGAGAGATACATGGGCATCTTGAAAAAATACGTAAGGAACCGACATCGACCCGAAGGCAGCATTATAGAAGGATATTCTACGGAGGAGGTGATTGATTTTTGCACCAACTACTTGACCGGTGTGGATCCTATTGGCGTTCCAAAATCTCGATACGAGGGAAGGCTCCAAGGAGTCGGGACAATTGGGTTGAGAGCCGTAGTTGCTGATCTAAATGAACTACAAAAGGCACATTTTATTGTACTACAACACATGACAGATGTTGCTCCCTACATAGATGAGCACATGACAATCCTTCAACAACAAAACTACACGAGGAGTCAGAAGTGGCTTACTAACGAGCATAATCGTTCTTTTATAGGATGGCTGAAAGAAAGAGTGCAGTCACACCCCGTACCTGAAATTGTTAAACTGCTTGGCAAAGGACCCCAAATTGTTGTTAGAACATTCCAAGGATACGAGATTAACGGATATACATTTTATACTAAATCCCAGAGTGATAAGAGCACGATGCAAAACAGTGGGGTGACGTTGGTGGCGACCTCTCAAGAATTCAGTAGATCCGGAGATGGCCGGGCTGTAATAGCATCAAAGTCATATTATGGCGTTATTCAAGAAATTTGGGAGCTCATTTACAGTCCTCGCCTGAGCATTCCCGTGTTTCGGTGTCAATGGGTCGAAGACCGAGGTGTTAAAGTTGATAACGACGGGTTCACACTCGTTGATTTAAACAGGGTTGGGCATGTTGATGATCCGTTTATACTCGCCAAGCAAGCCACCCAAGTCTTTTATGCCACTGACCCGAGTGATGCCAGGTTGAGCGTCGTCCTATCCGGAAAAAGAAGGATTGTCGGGGTAGAAAATGTCGTCGATGAAGAAGAGTACGACCAGTTCGACGAAGTACCTCCATTTTGTACTGATGTGCAAACTGAGGTAGCAACACTTGAAGGGGTAGACGAAGCTGACTACATGCGGTCCGACCACAATGAAGGATTATGGGCCGAGGGTACTGTTCAAATAGTGGAAAAAAGGAGAAAAAGGAAAAAAAAAGCATAATGTGTAATATTTATTTTGTTTAAGACCGTGTAGCTTTTAATATTGCAACCTTAGCTTGTAATATATCAAATAAAAAAAGGAAAAAAAGAGGGAAATAAGGAAAAAAGCATAATGTAGTATTAGTATTATCAAATATTATCAAATATTAGTTTAATGCAACAATGAAGGATTATGTTTAATGCTTATAATATTATCAAATATTAGTATTAGTTTTTGAAAATATTAGTTAAAACATTTAATAATAAAATAAAATAAATATTAGTTAAAATATTAGTTAAAATATTTAATATTAGTTAAAATATTTAATATTAGTTAAAATATTTAAGGAAGGATTATGTTTAATGAAAATATTATGTTTAAAATATTATGTTCAACTTTATCAAACATTTAATATTAGTTAAAATAAATATTAGTTAAAATTGTCAAACAACTTTATGAAGTATTGCGGCCCGCAACCACTCAGAGAACTTTACTGAACCTGGGACCCACCTGTCGGACCAATTTATACACGGACATTTAGCTAATAGTCCGTGTAGAAAGGGTAGAGAGCTACACGGCCTTTTAGCTATATGTCCGTGTAGAAAGGGTATTTGCACACGGCCTTTAGCGTAAAGTCCGTGTATAAAGATCTTTGTACACGGTCTTTTAAGTTAAAAGTCCGTGTATAGATGGGAATATTTGCACACGGCCTTTAGAGTAAAGTCCGTGTATAAAGATCTTTGTACACGGTCTTTTAAGTTAAAAGTCCGTGTATAATGAGAAAAACACTATTATTCGAAATCCTCTCTTCCAAAATTTTCACAAGTCCGAAAAGAGAATAAACATCAGTTTCAAAAACCCTCACAGAGAAGATTTTGCTGAGCCTTCTCCGAGCTCTTCACCGCCTCCCCGCCTCGCCGCCTCACCACCTCGGTCTCTCTCTCTCTAACCAGTGGTCTCTCTCACCCGTGGTTAGCTCTCTCTCTCTCGTTATTTTTCTTATTGGTCTCTCTAACCAGTGGTCTCTCTCACCCGTTAGACATGATTAGTATTGAACCCGTTAGACATGCTTGTACCATAATTTCAGCATTGTGCTTGAATCGTTATTGTGCTTGAATATAACCTAGGTTATTTTAGGTTAATTTGTGCTTGAATACATTATTATATGTCAAAAGTTGGTTGATTAATCTAGGTTATATGTCAACAAGTGATTGATTAATCTCTTGATGAATATAGGTTATATGTCAAAAGTTGGTTGATTAATCTAGGTTATATGTCAAATGATTTGATCTTTAATTTCATGCAGCACCATGTCGAATGAAAATGAGTACGAGAATATGATGGAAGAAGAGGAGCAGCAAGCTACTGCCTCGTCAGAAAGAAGGAGAAGAGGGCCTACAATGTGCACGAGCCATTCTGAGCAGACCCATCAAGAAATCTGGTTCACAGAAGACGGGCGTGCGCAGGGACCAAAACGGCAGAAATACTCAAATTGGTGTACGAGCTTCGTGAAGCAAAATGCGAGTATCCTTGTTGAGAGATGGGATCATTTTGAGGATGAGGTGAAGAACGAGTGGTGGAACACGGTGAAGGTAAAGTGCCTAACAACTCTTCTCTTGAATTTTCACTTATGTATGATCTATACTTAAATACACTAAATTTTTGTGTCAATCAGGCTCACTGGAACATCAAGAATGATGTTCCAAAGGCAACGACTTTGAAGATTATGAACAATGGTTGGAAGCAATACAAGAGCACGTTGAAGACGGACTTCATGGAGAAAGGGAGAAATCCGGTCGGCTACTACAAATGGCTAAAACAAGAGGACTGGGATGCGTTTCAAGCTTTGAAGTCTACCGAAGAGTTCCAGGTATCTAACTCGTGCCAAATTTATGCTTATTCTTTCTCGATATATATTTATCTTTCTAAAACTAACTGATCGTTATTGTCTTGTTTCTGTGAAGGCAAAAAGTAATAAAGGCAGGATGACCGTTGCCTTTAACAAGTATCCACACCATCTAGGGTCAGGTGGTTACGAGGGTAAGTCGGCAGAATGGAAGAAAGTCCTGGATGCGAACAAGGATTCTGACTCACCCGTGGTTAGGATCCAAAATCCTAGGGGCAAAGATTGGGTCATGGGTAGAGCCGAGGTAACCGCTGACGGGAGGATAGTACTCCCAACGGAGTTGCAAAGCGTGGCTCAAAGAATGGTAAGAGTCATTTATAACTCCGAAAGTACGTCAATTGTTCTTTTGCTTTAACTAATTCTTCTACTTGAACAGTTGGAAGTGGAGGAGGAGGTCACCTCGGGTGCCCGGAGTGTCGAACGACAAAATGATTCCTTGTCCGCAGCGCTCGAGAATCCAGAACACCCGGGTCGAGTAAGAGGTGTAGGGGTCTACAGGGGCTGGAAGGAGGTGTTCCGAGTGGAGGGACAAAAACCTCGAAGAAAATCGCGTGCCAAGGTAAACAAAGACGAGATAGTTGCGCAGATACGCGCGGAGGTGAGCAAAGAGTACGACGCAAGGTTTGCTGAGATGGAAGCAATGTTGACACAAATTAGATCAGCAACTACGCAGCCATCCGAGCAACCACCTCCCATTTCGCCGGGAATTCGGCGAAGTAGTCAAGCATCCGGCACGTGGGGCGCGAACGACGATTTGGATAATCTCAAGGTAATCAATACTTCTTCATAATCTAAAGGTATTTAAAACATGTTTGCAACCTTGTTATACAATATCGCATCACTAAAATAAACAACTTTCCTATAAATTTGCAGGACCCCAGAGCATGCGACCTCATCCTGCGGAATGGCAGTGTTTCTATACTCGTTGCTAAGGGCGTTGTACATCCACTCGCCAAAAGTGTACACCATACTCAGCTAAGACCCGACCATGCATGCGTGCAGGTTGAGTTAGTCTTGGATGGATGGCAGCGCGTACCCCTTCCTGTCCCTACCGACGAAGCGGTTGTGCTTGATGACGCACGGATGTCATTTGTCCAATGGCCCAAGAGTCAGATTGTTTTGGATCAGGTAATCCATAAAATAACTCATTTATTTTGTTACGTTCAACTCATTCTTTTTGAAATACTAGAATAATACATCTATAACTTGATACAGACACGAGGAGATGATGTCACCGGTACGGCGATGTCACCGGTACGTCAGGAGGTGGCTTGCGACGTCGGGGCTGACGCGCCACAATCACCGCCCCGTCCTATGGTCACAGAAGAAGAATACAGCTGTTTGCCCAATGATTTGCGCTTTCTCCACGACTACTTGATGACGGCGCCCGAAGGCATGGAGGCTATCATCATCCCTGTCCCACCTGGGATGTTTCTACACGAAGGCAGGGATCTCCTGCTGTCGTTCAAAGACTTCAAGGACCTCTTCCATCACTCGTCATCCGACAAATGGCTCGATGTGTCACACATCACCATTTTTCTCATGTTAGTGATATTAAAATATTTTCATTATTGTATAGAACTCAAATATATATTCTAATTACAATATGATGAGTTTCAGGAAGCTAGTCCGAAACTGTGATGAGATGGTTGAAAAGAAGAACTTGTGCATGTTTCTGGACCCCGAGAAAGTGAGTTCTACGGCAGTGACATATTATCCGGATATGGCTATCGAGTACATGTGTTCTGCGATGCATCGTGCTAAGGCGGAGGAGAAGAAATTCATTCTCATGCCATACCACGAGGGGTTAGTTCTAATCTTAACTTATGTGTTGTTTATATTTTAATTAAAGAATTGTATAAAGAAATTCATTCTCATGCTAAAGTACTATAATTCTTCTCCTCGATCCAACAGCAAACATTGGTGCACGATTCTCATTGTGCCGTACTTAAGCACGGGCATAATTATTGATTCTTGTAAGCCAGGAGGAAGGACCGCGGCTGCCAATTGCAAAGTTATCTTGCCTTTTGTGAATAAGTAAGCAATAATAATTCTATAGGTTTGCATTTCTTTCAATCATATCAAATTATAAAATTGCTAATTACATTCACTCACTTTTGTAAGGGCTTTTGTGAAATATATTAAAGAGGGAGGATCACATAGCACGGGCCCGGGCAAGAAAAGCAAGTTGAATTGGAAGTACTTGAAGGTGAGCACACGGCCTTGAGTTAGAAATTTCATATCTTGTTAAAAAAATTATTGTCATTCTAACAAATGCCGCTAAATGTAAATTTCAGTGCCCGCAACAGAAGGAGGGTTGGGAATGCGCTTATTACACGATGATATTCATGTTTGACTTTGTCGAAAGAATACAATTCGAATTCCCAGATGCGGTATGTACTTCATATGAATTTCCTATATAATAAGCAATTGATATCTACCTTTTCTGAAATACTAACTATTATCAAATTATAATTTTGTAGAATGTGACAAAACAAGCGCATTACACCAAGGATCAGATCGACGATGTGCGGTGCATGTGGGCAAGGTGGTTTGCCATGGAATTTTGTAATCCTCGATATGGATTTGCATAATTTTGTATAATTTGGTGTATATGAATATTGTATAATTTATTGCATATGGATTTCTGGCTAATCTGAAAAATATGAATTTCTTGCTAATATGGATTTATTGCTAATCTGGAAAATATGGATTTCTTGTTATATGAAATCTGGAAAATCTGGAATATATAGTTCTGTAACAAAAATGGCTAGCAAAACTGGAGGCTAGCCGAAAAACAAAAAATACAAAAAAAAAAAAATGTACTTTCTACACGGACATTTAACTAAAGTCCGTGTAGAAAAAAGATAGCTACACGGTCATTTAGTTAAATGTCCGTGTAGAAAGAGGAGAGCTACACGGACATTTAACTAAATGTCCGTGTAGAAAGAGTTAAGCTACACGGTTTTTTCGTTAAAAGTCCGTGTACAAAAAGAATCGTACACGGTTTTTTAGGTAATATCCGTGTAGCTCGGTAAATGGAGTGCGACACATTCTGGTCTTTGTACACGGCTGTTTGTGAAGTTATACGTGTAGAATCTTTAAAATTGCACACGGCCAAAAGTCCGTGTGTAGTTATTGAACTAATCGTACACCCTCGATTTAAACACGGTAGGAAATCCGTGTAGCTCTTCCTTTATTGTCCGTGTATAATCTCTTTTTTTGTAGTAGTGAGACTACAGTTTTTGGTCCTGGAGTACAGCAGACATCCGAGATTGAGGAGGTTCGTGACGAGCCGGTCCAGTCTGCAGATGTCCAGGCGAAGGACTCTACAGACACTACAAACTCAGGGGATACTGACGAGACGCCACTCTCCAGGCGGGGTCGAGGGTTCAGGAAGAAGAAGCAGAGGAAGATGTATGATTTGTAGATTATGTCAGATACTGGACTTATTTGTTAGATGTTTTGTCAGATACTGGACTTATTTGTTAGATTATGTCACTTATTTATTTTGTTGCTTTGCTATTTGTTTTGGTTATTTATTTATTTTGTTCATTATATCATTATCTCCTCGTACAAAAAAAAATATTTGAAACAAACGACATATATAAAATATTTCAAACGAACGATATTTCTAAAATACATTACGACAAAATACATCAATTTAAACAACATTACAAACTAAAACTTAAACAAATACAATCATTTTTATAACAAACTAACAAAACACCAAAAACAAATTTCGTTTCAAATAAAAAAAAATAGGGGACTGCTTAGCCGAAATGCGGCCCCATTTCTGGGGCCCGGCCGCTTAGCCAATCTGCGATCGTGTTACTTCTGGAATTTTCCAGATTTGGTGCCTTTTTGGTTTATTTTTTTTATTGGTGCTACATTTAAAAATTTCGTTTAAAAGAGTGATGGTACATGGCATCTACTTTTTCTTTAATCATTTCTTTTTTTTAGGCCATTCCATATATGTTGCGCTTTCAAATGGCTTGTGGTAGGGACGGTTTCAGATGGTATGTTGCTTAATTTCCCCCGTTTTATAGTCATCTTATAATGTAAATTATTGTAAGGTATCTAGCTTCTTCCAATCAATCTGACCTATTTAATTAAGTTTTATTTCCAAGTCTTACCAATTAAAACAAAAATCTTTGCATCTGCAAAACGATCTTAATTTATTAAATTTATTCCAGCAATTTATTGCAAAAAATAAAGTAAAATTTATTCCAGAAAATAATTGATTAAATTTATTCTTGTAATTGGACTAAGCATCAGTTTGCTTCCGGTATCTTTATGGATTAGAATTATTCATAGGTGATTAGAATTATTTATGGATTTTTTTTAATTAAAAATTGTCAATCCATGTCTTAAACGTGTGAAAACTTCCTGTATCTTTGACATGTTGTGTTTAAACGTGCCGATTTCATTAAATTTGAACACAATATTCTTAAGAACACAACATCCTTAAGAGCACATACGTTCAACACGCTGTGTTTTTAAAATAATAATTCCCCATTCAGCTGGTAAAAGACATGAGTATTTGTTTAAAAAAAAAATTGTCCATGCCACCGTTTGCCGTCATTAATTTCTAATTTGATAGAGACGAATCTTACATACACATACATGATTAATCTAGTGGGGAACAGAAGTGCATATTGTGGTCCACATGCGAACGGGACATTTCTAGTGAACTACAAGTTATTAATTATTATCTTCTTTCTTACTCCAGCAACCAACATGATTAATGTCAATTCTTATTGTTCAATTCATCAAGTCAATCGGCACTTTAATTAAAATAAACATAAAATAAACAAGTTCTTTCCAAGAAATTATAAATAATCTAAAGTAGTAATCTGCACTAGGAAGGACATTTCAAAGAGAGCGATAGAAAGAAATGGCTGAGGACGTTGTGGTATTTCTGGTGAGCCAGCACGGCAATATCATCGAGAAAGAAATGGAGCACTTTGATATCGTTCGGTCAAAAAGATGCACAAAGATACTAGCAAGTTCAACTAACAAAATACTCATAGAGAGGTAAACTCCACTCATATAGACAAAGAGGAGATAAACTCGGCTCAATATATATAATTTGTAATATTTCAATAGCTTAATCCTTATAAAATTCGGTGTATATAGCTCACAGATTTGTGCCTCGTTTGGCGGTCTCGACTCTCACAAGTTATATATACTTGTGGAAAAATCGTGCTATCTCGTTTCTCACAAGTTGTGCTTATGGAAGAACCATGTCTTATTCGGCAATCGCGATTCTCACAAGTTGTGTTTCTCGAAGATCCATGTCTCATTTTATGTTTTGGTTTTGATCGGCAGCTTCCAATAGAGAAATACGTTGTAGGAGTGGTTGGACTTGCTGTTTCAACTCGTTGCTCACAACGTATCACATGTCTCGGTCTTTTTTATTAGAATCAATTTCTCCCCCTTATATAATCAACAGTGGCACTTGTCAACAAATGAGATTGACCGGACATTGTAGAGAGAAATCGTTGATATCGATCATAGACATCATAAACATAAGTTGTCCGACATCTGTTGTTATGGTATATGGAGATAGGATAATGCAGTTTCCTAAGTTGTTCAACAGTTAATTATAATCAATGAGCGTCTCTTACTTGCATATATGGAGAAATGAGGATAACAGAGCTTGTTGTTAACTATAGTTAGTAATTCCAAAATAGAGTAGAAATTGCAATACAATTGATTATTCATACTTATGTGGAAACTGAACCAAGAAATAGATACTTTGAATTGTATGTTCTTTTATCACATTTATTTTTCTCTATTATGAGTAATTTTCTATATTCAACTGCCATTATTATGTCCAATATATAAACATCTTTAATTAGTAATAGAAATAAGACATTTATTTTAACGCAATCGGCACACATCATAGGACAATTTGAAGAGGAGATAATGCAATTTTCCATGCTTTGGCCTACAAGTCACTCTTAATTTCTAAGTACGATATTCAAACAATAATGTTTGAATCAAAATCATTTATATGTAAAAAATTTAGTGCCAGACAATCAATTGCAATTGCAATTGCAATTGCAATTAACCCCAGCAGAAGAAGCAATTGCAAAGCCACACACACAAATTCAACAAACAACTCAAGCTCAAAAGAAGAACACATAATTTTAAAGTAGACGAAACTGAATTCCTTTTATCTTTCAACATTTTTTATTCATTTCTTGATCTCCACAGTTAACACAAATCCCTTGCTTAATAAGGTTTTTAACTGTACCATTTGTTTACTTATTTCAAAAAGCCACGTAATGGTAGCAGCATGGTTAACTTGCGAAAACCAATCAAATTAATTAGACAAAACATCAGTTTGCTTTCCAGCCTACTCGCCTATATAATGAGACCATTTAATCAGCACTAGCTAATCAATAATTCCTTTGTCTTTTATTATTTTTATTCGTTTCTTTTCCACAGTTGATACAAATTCCTTGCTTAATAGCATCTGCATTATTTATCTCTTTGAAGGCTTCCTTACTGTCTCCCCCTTTCTTTAGAGACGAATCTCACAGATACATGAATGATTACTCTGGTGGGGAACAACGGTCCACACACCCACATGACATTTGTAGTGAACTACAAGTAATGAATATTAAATTATTAATTACTAGTTTATCTCTTACGCCACTGACCAACGTGATTAACTTGCGAAAAGTCACATAATTAGCGGTGGCAGCATGATTAACTTGCGAAAACAAATAAAAGTAGACTAAACATCACTGTGCTGTCCGGCCTGCTCGCCTATATATATATATATATATATATAATGAGACCATCTAATCGGCACTACCTAATAATATCCTCTTAAACTGGTGCACATTAATTTCAAAAGAGAGAGCGAGTGAAGCAGAAATGGCTGAGGCGGTTTTGAATATTGTGTTGGGCAAGCTTGCTGATGTCATAGTGAAGGAAGCACAGCTCTTGGGTGGAGTTGGGAAGAAAGTGCAACGGTGCAGCGTGAGCTAACCCGAATTAGGTGTTGCCTGCAAGATGCTGAGTCAAAACGAAAAGGAGATGAGAGGGTGCAAAACTGGTTGAATGAGCTTCGCGACGTGGCCTATCGCATCGAGGACGCAATCGACACCTTCTTTCTCGAAGTTGAAGATCACCACCAAAAAAATCCTGGAGGTGTTCAAAACTCAAAAGGTTTTTCTCGAGCCTTACAAAAACTCAAGAAGCTGTTCAAAAAGCCCCTGGAGGTGCCGATCCTCCACAAACTTGGGAATGAGCTCGATGACATTCAAAATCT
Organism: Carex myosuroides; assembly: GCA_028015225.1. NCBI lineage: Eukaryota > Viridiplantae > Streptophyta > Magnoliopsida > Poales > Cyperaceae > Carex > Carex myosuroides. Next base: position 19,388,003 of record CM051471.1, on the reverse strand, counting down.
ACTCGAAGAGATCTCTAAGAGCAGGCTTGCTTATGGGATCAGTGACCTACAACACAACAGCAAGGGAGAGGCTGATGTCATAATGCCTCTTCGGAGAGCTGCCTATTCTGAAGTAGACGAAATTGAAGTCGTAGGCATGCAGGCTGACAAGAACAACATTTTGAAGCTGTTGCGTCCTGAACAAACACCAAGGCGGGTAGTCATAACCATTGTGGGTTCCGGCGGTCTAGGAAAGACTACCCTTGCACATATGGTATACAAAAGGCAAGTGGAGAATTTTCTTTTTCAACTATATTTTAATGAGATAATTAATTACAATAATAATAATAAGAGTTACTAAGTTGCTATCTATAGCTCCCGATCAACTGATACTACTGTAATAAATAATTGTTTTGAAGATTTAATAGTTGTAGCAGCTCAACTATTCAATAATTGCTGACATCTTAGTAATACATAATTCCAGCGATAACTATTGTTAAAAACTCGTGCTACAAATCAATCTAATAATAAATCTTGTTTGCTTGTCTAACCAGTGCGAGGGCAAATTTCGACTATCATATAATGCTGTCAATCTCTCAAAAGTTCAGTCTAACTGATCTCTTGAGAAAGATGATCAGCAAGTACAACAAAGATTTTGTACAAGAGAACCAAGATGTGGGAGATTTAGCCAACGAGCTCAAAAGTTATTTAAGTAGCAAAAAATATATGATTATCCTAGATGATGTGTGGAAGGATGATCTGTGGAATCAAATTAAAGATGCATTACCTGATGTCAAAAACGGTAGTCGTATCCTGATAACTAGCAGGTTTATTGAAGTTGCTAGATTTGCCGACTCCCAAATGCCACCATACAAACTCAACTTCTTAGATGATAGGGAAAGCCTAGATCTCCTCCTCAAAAAGGCGCTTCCTTATCAAGAACCCAATGAAGAATGCCCTAACGATCTCCTTGACCTTGCACACAAACTATCAAAGAAATGTAAGGGTTTACCTCTGGCTTTGATAGTATTAGGTGGTATCCTTTCAACCAAAGAACCATCTTACTCTGTGTGGGAAAGGGTGTTGCAAACAATGAATTGGTACTCAGATGGCATGGACTGCATGCAAATCTTAGAATTGAGCTACAAAGATATGCCATATTATCTCAAGGCATGTTTCCAATATCTGGCGTCTTTTCCTGAAGACTATGTGATTTCTGCAAAATATCTGACCAGAATGTGGTTGGCAGAGGGGTTCCTACCACTCAAGGGTTGGCCAACAATAGAGATAATGGCTGAGAACTGTCTTGAGGAACTTGCTAAAAGGTTATTATTTTTTTCCTTGTTATTTATCAGGCAACTATACAATATTATTGCAAAACATCTTGTCACAAATTAACTATTGCATAGAATACACTTGAGGTATACTAGATATATACTCTAATTTTGTTTTATACAAGAGTAGAAGAAGTAAAAAATCATCCATAAAATAGTAAAAAAACAAAAACAAAATGATCGACTGATGTGAAGTATAAGATGAAAAAATGTAAGCTAGAAGGCATTATTGACACTCTTTATTGCAAGATCCATTCTTTTCAAGAAAATATAAGTTCCTTCAACTTTTATCACATGTATCATAAACCTTTCTCAATATTTATGATTTTTTTTCCTAATAAAAAGCTTCTGCCAATTACATGCTCTTATTTTATTTAAAATAGATCAGTAACAAAAGCTTTTTTTTAATTGGGTATATTTCACTTGTGTTACAAAAAAAAAAAATTAGTAGATACGAAAAGACGGCTCTAGGATATTGAGGGTGCAAAATTACAATTTTGAGTGGGGGATTAGGATTTAAAAAATATATATAGTTTAATTTTTTTAATTAATATTATTCCAAATTCATGTTCTTCTTTAATAAGTAGGTTATTCTGGTAACTCTTCTACGTACCTAGTGCATGTTCTCATTTTTTTTTTTTTTTAAATAGACTGAACAAATGCTTTTTTCAAATAGGTATCTCTCACTTGTGTAGTTGTACATGTTGCAAAAAAAAAATAGTAGATACGATTTTATACTAAAACAAGGCTCTAAGAATAAAATCAAAATATGATGTTTAGGTAATTGAGGGTTCAAAATTATAATTTCTCTTGAGGGATTAGGATTTAAAAAAAAAAGTACATTTTTAATTTTTTAATATTATTTCAAATTTTCAACCAACATATATGTATATTATGTACAAATTCAAATCTAGGTAAAAATTTACAAAACTTCTTATTTCTAGAATTATGTACAAATTCAATTAATTGCTTATTTAAATTTCAGTGTACTTTCAGTATTTCCTGACTTGTTTATAAACCAAAATTAATTCAGGTGTATGGTTCAAGTACTAAGTCGATCGATGAATGGTTTGATCAAGTCCTTCAATGTGCATGATATTCTCCGCGAGTTGGCAATGCATGAAGCAGGGCATGAAAACTTTGTCATGGTTTTCTCACATGCATCAGATGACAAAAATCCCAATAGAATAATTCGACGTGCTTCGCTTCAAGCCGAAGAGAAGAATTCACAATTCATTGAATATGTAGGTCCAAGTACCCGTTCTTTATTTTTGTTCGATACAAACAAATATTTTGAATCGAGCTTAGATTGCACTAATTTTAGGCTACTTAAAGTTCTAGTAGTGGGTAACGATACAGGCGAATTAGTATTAGAATCATTAGATGAGTTGATTCACCTGAAATACTTGTGGCTTAGAAACTGTGATATTAAGGACTCCTCTTTTCATGGTATGAAAAGTCTCGAAACTCTCAAATTGCAAAATTGTGAATTTAGCGAATGTGATGGCTTATGGACAATTAGTACATTGAGGCATGTACTGGTTAACTTCGGGGATGAAATTCCTGGACTACCAAAGGGTACCCCAATAAGCAATCTACAGACCCTGAAGTGGATAAATTTTATGGATGTATGTGATGCCAATTTGCCCAACCTGCATACATTAGGTATTGAAAATCATGCTGAAGAATGGGTATCAATGACTAATCTATTTCAAACATTGCACAACCTGCATAAATTTGCTATTGATTGTGGTTATAAAATCCCGATGGAAATTGTTTACCCAAAAGCACTCCCAAATTATCAGAATTTGCAATCCTTATACTTGAAAGGAGAATGGCAAGACAATGTCAATGTAGAGGCTAGCTTGCTTCCACCACACCTCATTAAACTCTCGCTTAAGAAATCCCGCCTTAATCATAATCCAATGCCGGAACTTGGAAAGTTGAATAGCCTAAAAAAACTTTGCTGCGGATATGATACGTTTAGTGAGGATTGGGAGGGTCCAATAATCTTTTCAGAAGGATTCCCAGCCCTACAACACTTGAAAATGCTTGATGGGAAAATCAAGGAGTTGACGGTGGCACATGGGGTCATGCCAAAGCTTACATACCTCCAAGTATATGACAACACCAAGGTGCTTCTGCCTCCTGAGCTACAGCACGTGACAGTTGAAAGAAGGCCATCACGGTGACCACCAACTTTTTCCTTTCACTTTTTTTTTGGGAGAAACGTGTATTATTAGTAATATATATGGCGCAGTGTGCATGTATATTATTCCATTTAATTTGCTTTTTGTTTTCTGTATTACTGTTCTTTTCACGGACGAACAATTTGAAAATTTGATGGCATTAATTTGGACGTGCTGGTGTACGTTGATCTTTATACTTTAATTCTTATATTTTTTTTTCATGCTTTGGCTATCTTGGTGCGTACAATAATAGAAGCATCTAGATTTTGAAATGAGTACTGGTGCTAAGATATATTAGTTTTAAAAATGTATTTTTAAATTATTTTTATGTTTGTCTTCTATTTGAATATTTTATTTCTTTCAAGTCTCGTAAGAGATTTGTTGTCAAGTCGTCATGTGATTTACCTCTTCTTTATTATTATCATAGCGTTAGAGGAGGAATTGGTAATCACAAAAATTATAATCTATTTTAAGGCAGCATTGTAGGTTTGTTATTGTAGTAATGATGATTAAGGTGATAATTCAAATTTTAATTAAGGATAAATTGGTCTAAAAAAATCAGCTTCAGTGTGCAAAGCTGGGGGACTCTGAATTCTTCTATTTAAATATTTTAGGAATAAAAACGTTTTGCCAACAAAAATTAAGAAATAAAAAAGGATGAAGTACATGTAAACTATTAATTTAACCAAAACCACAATAGTATTCCTTGAGATTGAAAAGAGAAAATAAAAATGTTATGAACTATATTGCTAAATTGAATAATAAAACTGGAAATATATATTTTGATAATTGAAGAGTAAACCTCTTTTTAACAAGTAAATTGGAAATTAACAATGAAATTTGAAAACGGGAGCGGTTAGGCAGTTGAGGCCCCCATTAGACATCTCTGGCCCAATTTCCACAGCTCCCTTCTTTTCAATGCTGGGCCTTTAGGCCCAACGGTGAATCTCTCTTGTTCTTTACCTGACTCACAAAGTCAAATATCCCTTCAACAGCTACTCCCAAATGGAGTATCGCTAATGCAGACAGAATAGAAATGCTACTTGGTGGGCAAGACAAAATAAAAATAAATACTTTTCAGCCTAAGGAAACCAATATATATTTTTTTATAATAAGTGTGTACACGCAGCCGACAATTTTTTTAAATAGTGAATTTCCAAAAAACACTTCCACCGAAGCAGTGCCTCAGTGGAAGGAGAAATGTGTGCATCAACACTCAATTGAAACTCATTTTATTCCATCCTCCACTGAGGCATAGGCGCTGTCTCCGTTGAGGTGTTTTGGAAAATCCAACATGATAGATGCAAACCGATTGGATACGGATTGGATAGTGGTAGAACCATATATGTATCCATATTTATTTTTCGAATACGGATACGGATATTAAACGGATACGAATACAGATAGAATATTAAACAGATATGAATACGGATCGGATAATAACGGATACAAATACAGATATAATTCAGATACCTAATTCATATATTGTAACAAAATTAACATACTTCTTAATTATATTTTTCTCATTAAAAAATAAATTACATATATAATTCTGATAACAAAATATTTTTTCAAATAATCACATTTTGCCTTCATTTATTTGTATTTATATTTTTCTTTTTCTTTTTCTTTTTTGTAAGTCGCTGATTTAAAATACAGCAGATCAAACTTTGATACATTACAATTCAAAACTAATTAATTAATCAGGTAATCAATTTAGATATAAAAATTGAAAACCACCGTAGTACACTATCAAATAAATACTATCTAGAGAAACATTTAAGACCATCTATAGAAATATTTATTTTATGCCCTCAAACGACTGAGGAAAGTTTCACCAACTTGGTGCTCTGACAACTTTTAATTTATTTTAATGTTTCGCCAAATTCAGTAGTCTAAATTAAAACTTATGGATACGGAAATTAATGCGCATCTGTTTTCAAAACTGAAACCGTATCCATATTCGTATCCACATAAATCATATCCATATCCCATATTCATATCCGCAAACTATCCATAACCAACTATCCGAATTCGCAAAAATTCAAACTATCCGTAACCAACTATCCGAATTCGCAAAAATTCAAACTATCCGTATCCAACTATTTGATTCGCAAAAATTCAGATACAGATCTGGACACACAATATCCAATCCGTTTGCACCTCTACCTATACCAAACCACTAGTACCTGTTCCTGTTAGTACATAACACCTAACTATTGAACTACTAGAGTCCATACTAAAAAAGTCCCTGTTAGCATTCCAGGCTATTGAACTATTACACAAGGCTTCATACTTAAAAAGTTCACTGCCACCACACCTTGCATCACCACTCACTCTTTATTTAGGTTGAGTCCACACAAAGACAACCAAAAACGGTGTAAGTGGATCCCTCCTTATATCCCAATAATGCTTCATTATTAAATAAATAAACAAACATATAATTCAGTCCAAACATCAACCAAGACAGTTCAATAATTACAAGCCACGTGATCTAAAATGAAATAAATTTATTTAATTTTAACAATTCAGGGCACAAAAATTTCTACGGTGATACATTCACCTATTTAAAGTGCACAAGAAGAGTAAAAGAAAAAATTGAATACGTATCCAATTTATAAAAAGGAAAATTAAATTTAACAAAACCAGTCAATGAGAAGTCACTTGTGCAACGAAATAAAGGAAAATTAAAGATGAAAGAAACCAACAACTAAATAAAACCCTAAGGCAGCAGCCTGATGAGCATCAGACATAGCCGTACTAAAATAAAATGGCATGCATCATTCAACAAAGAAAGAATCAACACATGATATCTCTCACCCGCTATTTATATATATATACTTCTTCTATTAACAACCCTCTTTTGTAGTATTTAATTTGCTTCCCTCTGCCATATTCAAACCCCAAAACTAACTTCAATGAATTAATTGCTTCTAAGTACATCAAAAAGATACAAATGGAGAGCACCAAAATAGAAGTACCGCAAAAAAATGAGCAATTTTCTCTCTACTACTTGGGTGGGGCCGGAGGAAGCCTGTTGGGAGTACGACGGCTCGCGGATCCAGATCTGGCACCCGCATCCCCATTCTCTGATGATTCACTGTACCGACGACCTCTCTGAGAACTACTATTGGATCTAGATTCGCTATACCCGTTTCCAAATGCAGATCTCCATTCATCTCCCTCTGCTTTGCTCTCAGCTGCACTACTCTCTGATTAAGAAAACAGCATGTGAGCAGTCAAGATTTTTGCATATATAACCTTTGAAGTTAGAAAATAAGATATTACCAGATTCTGAACTGCCGTCAGACCAGCTAGCAGCAGCGGCACGGTTGTCATGGACACTGAGCTGGCGAGTGAGCTTTGAGAGGAGGGCAGATTGCTTCTGGATTCTCTCTCTTCTTCCTTTTACGTTTTGGTCCTCCTGTATTAACTCTTCTATCCTGGCTGTGCTTGTTGAACTGTTTTATCACAAAGAAAAAAGGTAAATAGTAGTTTCACATAAAAGGAATCCTTTCACATGTATTCTACTTCTAAAACCATAAATAAGAAAAAAATAAGTGAACCTGATAGAGGTGTATAGTTGATTAAGCATGTCTTCTTTAGCTTTCTCAACTTGGCAAAGAACCACCGCCTGAAATGAAAAGAAAATTAAACAAAAGCATAGATATATATATATATATATATATATATATATATATATATACATATACAACTTAAAAATAAAAAAAATGTCACCTTTGGGACATTAGCAGCAAGGCTGTTTAAAACGGCCTCGACGTAACCACGCACTTCTTGGGACATCCATCGGAGCTCTTCTTCTGGATCTGCTGGCTTTCTCATATGTTCCTTTTTTAATATTTTTATAGTAAACAAATATTAGAGGAAATAAAAGTGAAATTCATCTTAGTGACGTTTTTTTTTGGAATGTGCCGTTTTTTTTAAACTTACCAAAGAACCCTCAGAACGGCTTTGTCGAATAGGTCCTGAGGGTCCATCGAAAGTAGCGGGACCCACACCCTTTGGATTGATAATGGCCTGAAGTTTTCTAATCCACTCAACTTTGTCTGCCATGCTCTCAGCTTTCAGCACCAGTGCACTCTGAGCTACAATATTTTTTAGAAAATTGTTCCTTCCAAATAAGAATTTATATATTCTACAAGTATAACTACAGAAAATATTTACTTTATATAAATGGCCTATTATGCAGTAGAAGTATATTTTACCCAGATAATGGCTGCTCTTAAGAGAACAATTGGGTTAAACATGTTACCAGCTTCATGGGTTTAATTGCCAAAATAAGATAGAATCCTATAACCTTATGAAAAAGTAAATGTTAAATAGATAGTTTACCTTTAAGCTCTTGCTCAAATCTTCCTCATCAATTTCCTCCAGAATGCAATCCTAAAATAGTGACATGCAAATAACTTTTTAATTTAACTAAAACAAGTAAAATAGCAGCAGTTAAAATTGTCATGAAAGATTACCTCCAAATTGACAATGCCTCGAAATTGCCTTTCTTCTTGTTTCTTGGTGTATCCAAGCTGGAACAGAAATGAAGGAAAGAAAACAACTTTACAAACACAAATAACTGGAATTATTACTCATTGACAGGGCTCTAGCTTGTGTCCAAAAGAGTAAAATAAAATAAAACACAGGGAAAAAAAAAAATTAGCACAATAATACCTTTCCGGTTTTCTCATTAAGCACAAACCACCGCCTGCTCCAGTCATTTGCTTTTGCACTCTTCTTTGAGAGATAACCTTACAAAAAGGAAAACATAAAAAGGATTGAGAGACTCCTTTTGCAAGGCACGAGGGATTGCCACAAATGAGCAATTGTCCAGAATCTTCTGAAAAATAGTGATTTTGTACCTATCTAAAAAAATAGTAAATTTTTTTCCAAAAATATAAAATTTGGTCTCCAGGCCCATTTTAATATGGAGATCATGTTGAGTGGTTCAGATTGACTATTTATATTTGAAAACGGAGATACAGATGTGAGGCATGATTGGGGCACAAAAACAATGGGGCATTTTTACCCTACTCCACGAGGAATTATGCAATGAAGGAGGTTAAATATTATTCTTACCAGCAGTAATCTCTCCTTCAGCACCAGCAACTTGTAGGCTAGAGCTACCTTCTTTTTTGTCCTTGTCTTTGTCTTGTTTGCTAGACTTGTCATCCTTCATCGATTTTCCACTTGATTGATCTTGCGGGCTTGATGCCTACCAGATATTAATATAAATAGTATTTTAGAACTTTTTAGTAAACAACTCAAAATGTTGTGACCCTTTGAAAGGTAGAAAAGAATAACATGTATTTAACCGGTGCATTGTTTTTCCTTTTACCTGTGATCATTTGGATATGTTATAAATACTGTCACTTTTTGTTTGTATTCCATGGGAACAAAACTAAGTAGTGTAAATTATAGACTAAAACTTAGCCTGTTGGTGCCTCCATTTTGCTAAAAAAAATTTAGTGTTAACTATCTGATAGTATATACATCATTAATAATAACGAAATAGACGTCTTTTTTTTTTCCTTGTGTGATAGATGACTATGTGCTGAGTGAAATTAAATTGAGCCTGAAGAAATAAATTAAACACAAAACCAACCCTGTTTAAGAGGGACTGCTCAGCTTCTTGACCCTTCTTTGATGAACGGTACTTTACCTCATCTTCTCTCCTCTGTCTCTCCATTCTATAATGACAACAAAAAATGTTAATAATAATGATAATAAAAACATGATAATAATAATAATAACAACAATAAAGTGAATTCAGAGAGAGAGAAACCTTCGCTGAACAAGGCGAATAAAATGCTGAGGGGGCACAAAGGCACGCTCCATATCAACAAGTGCAACCACCATATTTTTTGACTCAGTTTTGAATGATTCCAAAGCTGTCGTTGCAATTTCAATAACCTTTTACCAATAACAATAACAGTTACATTCAATTGTTAATAAAGAGAAATTAAATCAACTTAAGAATACAATATAACACCTGACGCTTGAATGGGGGATATCTTCCAAGTCCAGCAGTAGCATTGGCAGCCGCATTTACTATATCAATTAATACACGGTGCACCTAATGTCATACATACATCATAGCAAACAATAAGTTAATATGAATAAATATAGCAAACATAACTGGAAATAATTTTCTTAATATATGCTCTGTACCTCTCACCATGGTAACAGGTCTTGAAATTTCTCTTTCCTTAAACTATTTGAGGGCATAAATATAAAGGTTATGTTCTAGAAGGAGACGCATACAAAATCTTACCTCATCCACACAAAGGCGAGATGGTTCCTTGGCCATTTCAAGTACTTGTTTAATTAAAGATCTCAAACCTTTCTCAGGAGATATAAGATAAGGTTGGTACCCATCTGCCTCCAACACAATCTATAAGGTTTATAAAAAAAATCAGAAGGCACATCGATTAATTAGAAGATTTAAAAAGCTAAATTTAAAGCTGTGTCAAAAATGTAAAGGAAACATTTGTACCCTTTTGACATTGTTGAGTTCAAAGTGGCGGTCAAGAGGAAGCTGCTTGATTCTGCTCGGGAAATTCCCCTCAAAGCTTGCAACAATTTTATAACCAGCACCCTGCATAATAAAGAATGTATCGCTAATTAAACTACAATTAGGAAGGAAGTATAAGATCAACTTCCATAATTTACCATTAGCCGCAGTATAGATTTACCAAATTTATTTAATGTCCTTGAATGCCTCTAAATTCCTTGCATATTTCACTTGTGCTTTTCACTTTTGGAATGAGAGAAAGAGATGGAACTAACCTCGCCACCGGCAATATGCATTAGAAAGCGTTCCTCAAATTCACGGCAGAGCTCCAGAGCAACAGCTCGAGTTCCCCCGGAACTTGTCACCATTTGCTCTCCTAACTTCACCAATTCTTCTTGCACCATCTGAGACCTTCCCTGGAGCCTACACCAACCCAAAATAAACATATAACGTTTTCTCCTTTTCTTTCTCTTGTTCTTTTCCTTGTTCTCTATTCCTAGAAGATTATTTACCAGTCATTACAGGTCGTCACATAGGAAAGCGTGCAACATTACAATGTCAGAAAATAAAATAAAAATAAATGGCTCCTAACTAGGGGTGTTCATTGGATCCAGTTTTTTTTTCAACCAAACCAACAAATTTTGGATTAAATGGTTCAGTTCAGTTGAATTTTTTAATTACTTCGGTTTTTTAAATTTGGTTCAGTTTAATCTCCCTTATTTTGGTTCAACCAAACGAATAATCGAAATTTACTTGATATTTACTTGTACTTTGGTTTTTTTTATATTTAGTTCGGTTTAATCTCTTATTTCGGTTCGACTAAAATATATCTTGATACTTATTTCTATGATTATTAAATATATTTGTGTATGTCTTGATTTTGACCTTTTGAAATTTAATCTCTCTTATTTCGGTTCAACCAAACAAACCAAAATTTACTTGGGTTTATTTGGTTTGGTTGACAAGTTTAATTCGGTTGGTTCAGTTAAATTTTTTCTAAAACCGAATAAAATTTTGGTTTGAATATTTTAATTCGGTTTTAACTGAACGGACCCAATGAACATACCTACTCCTAACAACAGAGAAATCAGACAAACTAACTAGTGTCAAGCAAATTTCTTATTATTTTCAACTTGCATTTACTAATAAAGAAGCATACCCAGTGAGCACGTTTGGAAGCCTGACTTTCATCCGGTTCCTTATCTGCTTCCCCAACACATCCACCAATGCCACTCTCCCTAGCTTGCTTGGTGGGGCCCCGCTCAAAATTGATTTCAGACTCTCGCTCTCAGCCCGCCAGGCAGTTTCTAGAGAATTCTCAGCCCCGACTGAGCCGCCTGACTGTGCTGAGGCGATTGAAACAGACTGCCCAATGAGTGCAACCCAAGGGATGTCAGCTGTGCTGTGTGGGCCCTGGCCTGCAAGTAAGGCCTGCACTGCAGCCAGAGACTTTGGTTCTCCTGCCACCTGGTCGATCTTGCTTATAACACCTACTGTTCTGGTCCCTGCACAATTAATTGGTTAATTAAGAGAAAACTGCTTAAAATTCATGGATTTGTTTGGTTGAGAGAATGTACTTGTAGTGTTATAGTTCTAGAGAAAACATATGCAACCACCTTGATCTCTGTTCTCTCCTCATTTATTTGATTTTTCAACTCTTTAAAACTAGAATCTTAAGTCCAGGTAATCAATTAATTAAATGCAGTATGGCTCATTATTGAGTGCAATCATCACCAAATTTGCAATTAAGTAATAGTTCTAGGTAAAAGCTTCAGTCTACCTTTTCTTCAAACAATTTATGTGCAACTAAGCATGGAAAAGTCAATAAGAACAAAAAAAACAAACAACTGAGATACTGGAAGTCAAACTGAACCATTGCATAAGCAATAGCAAGTTCCTGGTAGTTAAACTGTACATAAATACTATATACCAATAGTTAAAACACATACCTTCAGAGTCAAATTGTTTAGCAAGCCTCAAGGCGCGGGAGGAAGAAATCTCAGGGGTTTGAGAAGCTGGTATGATAACTAGTAATCTCAGGGGTTCCTTATCTGCTTCCCCAACACATCCACCAATGCCACTCTCCCTAGCTTGCTTGGTGGGGCCCCGCTCAAAATTGATTTCAGACTCTCGCTCTCAGCCCGCCAGGCAGTTTCTAGAGAATTCTCAGCCCCGACTGAGCCGCCTGACTGTGCTGAGGCGATTGAAACAGACTGCCCAATGAGTGCAACCCAAGGGATGTCAGCTGTGCTGTGTGGGCCCTGGCCTGCAAGTAAGGCCTGCACTGCAGCCAGAGACTTTGGTTCTCCTGCCACCTGGTCGATCTTGCTTATAACACCTACTGTTCTGGTCCCTGCACAATTAATTGGTTAATTAAGAGAAAACTGCTTAAAATTCATGGATTTGTTTGGTTGAGAGAATGTACTTGTAGTGTTATAGTTCTAGAGAAAACATATGCAACCACCTTGATCTCTGTTCTCTCCTCATTTATTTGATTTTTCAACTCTTTAAAACTAGAATCTTAAGTCCAGGTAATCAATTAATTAAATGCAGTATGGCTCATTATTGAGTGCAATCATCACCAAATTTGCAATTAAGTAATAGTTCTAGGTAAAAGCTTCAGTCTACCTTTTCTTCAAACAATTTATGTGCAACTAAGCATGGAAAAGTCAATAAGAACAAAAAAAACAAACAACTGAGATACTGGAAGTCAAACTGAACCATTGCATAAGCAATAGCAAGTTCCTGGTAGTTAAACTGTACATAAATACTATATACCAATAGTTAAAACACATACCTTCAGAGTCAAATTGTTTAGCAAGCCTCAAGGCGCGGGAGGAAGAAATCTCAGGGGTTTGAGAAGCTGGTATGATAACTAGTAATCTCAGGGGTTCCTTATCTGCTTCCCCAACACATCCACCAATGCCACTCTCCCTAGCTTGCTTGGTGGGGCCCCGCTCAAAATTGATTTCAGACTCTCGCTCTCAGCCCGCCAGGCAGTTTCTAGAGAATTCTCAGCCCCGACTGAGCCGCCTGACTGTGCTGAGGCGATTGAAACAGACTGCCCAATGAGTGCAACCCAAGGGATGTCAGCTGTGCTGTGTGGGCCCTGGCCTGCAAGTAAGGCCTGCACTGCAGCCAGAGACTTTGGTTCTCCTGCCACCTGGTCGATCTTGCTTATAACACCTACTGTTCTGGTCCCTGCACAATTAATTGGTTAATTAAGAGAAAACTGCTTAAAATTCATGGATTTGTTTGGTTGAGAGAATGTACTTGTAGTGTTATAGTTCTAGAGAAAACATATGCAACCACCTTGATCTCTGTTCTCTCCTCATTTATTTGATTTTTCAACTCTTTAAAACTAGAATCTTAAGTCCAGGTAATCAATTAATTAAATGCAGTATGGCTCATTATTGAGTGCAATCATCACCAAATTTGCAATTAAGTAATAGTTCTAGGTAAAAGCTTCAGTCTACCTTTTCTTCAAACAATTTATGTGCAACTAAGCATGGAAAAGTCAATAAGAACAAAAAAAACAAACAACTGAGATACTGGAAGTCAAACTGAACCATTGCATAAGCAATAGCAAGTTCCTGGTAGTTAAACTGTACATAAATACTATATACCAATAGTTAAAACACATACCTTCAGAGTCAAATTGTTTAGCAAGCCTCAAGGCGCGGGAGGAAGAAATCTCAGGGGTTTGAGAAGCTGGTATGATAACTAGTAATCTCAGGGGTTCCTTATCTGCTTCCCCAACACATCCACCAATGCCACTCTCCCTAGCTTGCTTGGTGGGGCCCCGCTCAAAATTGATTTCAGACTCTCGCTCTCAGCCCGCCAGGCAGTTTCTAGAGAATTCTCAGCCCCGACTGAGCCGCCTGACTGTGCTGAGGCGATTGAAACAGACTGCCCAATGAGTGCAACCCAAGGGATGTCAGCTGTGCTGTGTGGGCCCTGGCCTGCAAGTAAGGCCTGCACTGCAGCCAGAGACTTTGGTTCTCCTGCCACCTGGTCGATCTTGCTTATAACACCTACTGTTCTGGTCCCTGCACAATTAATTGGTTAATTAAGAGAAAACTGCTTAAAATTCATGGATTTGTTTGGTTGAGAGAATGTACTTGTAGTGTTATAGTTCTAGAGAAAACATATGCAACCACCTTGATCTCTGTTCTCTCCTCATTTATTTGATTTTTCAACTCTTTAAAACTAGAATCTTAAGTCCAGGTAATCAATTAATTAAATGCAGTATGGCTCATTATTGAGTGCAATCATCACCAAATTTGCAATTAAGTAATAGTTCTAGGTAAAAGCTTCAGTCTACCTTTTCTTCAAACAATTTATGTGCAACTAAGCATGGAAAAGTCAATAAGAACAAAAAAAACAAACAACTGAGATACTGGAAGTCAAACTGAACCATTGCATAAGCAATAGCAAGTTCCTGGTAGTTAAACTGTACATAAATACTATATACCAATAGTTAAAACACATACCTTCAGAGTCAAATTGTTTAGCAAGCCTCAAGGCGCGGGAGGAAGAAATCTCAGGGGTTTGAGAAGCTGGTATGATAACTAGTAATATCGCATCATTATTTGCCCCATATTGACCTAACTGAAACAATCATGAATGAAGATAAGCTAACTAACAAAACAAATGTAAAAGACTTGTTGAATGTGATATCTCTTTTTCTCCCTATCAGTGCAAATAACATTTGTCAATTTCAAGGAGAAGATGAAGTACAGTATACATACTGATGTTTCATCCATGACACGCTGATCGAGTCCAGGTAAATCAATTAATTTCAGCGGAGGCGCTGAAAATAGAAATACAATTCTAAATTAGCTTGGTTATCAAATATACATACATAAGTAAGAGACGGAAAAACCCATCCAAATTATGCAGATTATAATACAACATTTGTACATCACATGTACTACTTAAGCCGTGAGTTCTCTTAACAAAACTGTGAGAAAGAGAGGAGGGGGAGGGAAAGCATACCAGTACTGGTACGTAACTTGAGATAAATTTCATCAGCACGGCTCCTTCCTGAACCAGACCCCTTGCTTAGTCTGTCTTGTAACGAATGCCTGAGGGCACCTACGAACAAGAGAGAGAGAGAGAGTTGTAACTATACATGTCTGGAAAAAAAATAATACTAAACCTACCCGAGAAATGAATTTAAAAGATGTGTTCTGTCAAATCAGAAATTATGTTTGTTTGGGTCCTCTTATCTTGTAAAGTCATCAAGAGCAGTATTCTGAAAGTAACCCTACTGGTACTAAACCAACAAGCGAGAGTATGATATCTAGTATACTTTTCTTTCTCCAATCTATATTTTCTTTCCAATATGAACATATACTTTCCATTTTTGGCACTACTACATCCAATTGAGTTATTCAAGCATAATTCCAAACAAGAATTAAGGGAATAAAAAAAATGAAGGAAAGAACTCACTTGCCGTCACTTGTTGAGACTTGCTATCAACTTGAAGTACAATTGATTTCGTATTGAGCGAAGTATCCAATTGTAGATCTACACAAATCGGAGCCCGGGTTGCACCATTTTCTCCGGTAGGCTGTTTCAAACAAAACAAAATTCTTCAAAAAAACTCAAACCTTTCCAATATATAAATAAACTAGAAACAATTTAATGTCAACAAAAGAGAGCATACCAGTACTGGATGCCCAATCAGGCTGTTCAATACCGCTGATTTCCCTGCACCCTGCAAACCAACCAAGTGTTAAGTTTTCATACTCAAATGGTATGATTTTGATCAAGACCCAAACAAATTGGTATGATTTTCTGAGGCCCAATTCAGATCTAAAACCCATATTAAGAGCAAGCAATGATCATAAACCAAACCACAAAATTCTGAATTCAATCACATATTATACAATGAACAATGCTAATAGTAACAGGTCATGATGGTATATTTAGCACTTGCCAGTTTATACAACATAAATATAATGTAATTAAACATATTTCTAACAGTAATCTTTAACCAACAGATTTTCACTAACTGATGAAGATAAGTTGTAATGTTCAGGATATACCATCGGCATCAGATATCGGGATTAACTTTTCTATAATTACTATCTATGGATCTAATCAGAACTACATAGTATAATTACTGTCAGATTTTCAGTAACTGATAAAGATAAGCTGTAATGTTCAGGATATACTGGTAGAATCAGATATCAGGATTCCATAAAACAGTATGATTAAAATATTGAAAAAGAATGACTTTCCTATAATTACTATCTATGGATCTAATCAGAACTGTTACATAGATATAACCAACATACCACATTGCCAAGTGCGACGACATTGAGAAAAGTAGATTTCCTCTTGGGATTGGGGCTATCGGTATCTTCATCAGCTAGCAACGCCGAAGCCTGGAGCACAGAATCCGCCAGTTGCGACAACTCCTCGATCGCCTCCATTTCGTAGATCTAATCACAGCTTCTCTCGTTCGATCGGATCTAGATCCCACGAGAAAGGGAGGTGCGTCGCAATCGCAATCGCAATCGCAAAAGAGAGAGAGAGAGAGAGAGAGAGAGAGAGAGGTCTAACAGGAGATGAATAGATCTATAATAGAGGCAAGGCAAGCGACGAGAGGAGGGAGAGATAAACAGGAGTAAAGATATTAACAGAGTATTTTTGGCTTAATTCAGCGCACCAGTGGTGTGTAACCCTGTTTTCATTCTATGGTCCGTGCGTTGTATCAAGCCAAACATACTCTGTTAATATAATTACCCATAAACAGAAGACGTACGTTGAACCGCGTCTACGAGCATCAGAGAGAAAGAGGAAAGATAGTTTGGAAGTCACTGACTTTGGGTCCCATAGGGCTGCGATGAAAATGGAGTGTATGGAACGGGCGTATGTGCTGATCGCTTGGATGGAGAAATGGTGCGTCACGAACTGGACCCACAGGTGCGACCTCAGAGCTACTCAAATTCGGTTCTTAACACCTAAAGTAACTCAAAATTTGAGTTTTAAATTACACCGTCCGATCTCCTTCGGCACGAATATTAAAGAGTTCCTGTACATTTCATCTCAGATCGGACGGTTTTTCCTAAATTAAAAATTTGAGTTACTTTGGGGGACATTCAATAAGTTTGTAAACATAGATTCTACTAATCTAGACCGTTGATTTGAGATCTACGCTCTGTGGGTCTCTGGTGTAGATCTGATTTGGGTGTTTGAATCTAAGAGGCGGCAAAAGTAAGAATCCAAGGTAGAACTTGTGGCTTGTGACTTGTCATTTGTTACTTAGTGATAATTTTAATTTTGATTTAACCGACACATTTTAATATTTATTTGGAATATAAAAATCTAATTTTAATATTTGTTATGGATAGTATCTTAATAAAAAAAATTAAATGAAAATGTATCCAGTTATGCGTGCCAATCTCTTTCAACAAAACTCTTCCTAAGCCCAACCCTTTCGGCCCAACTTCATTTTTACCTGTTTCTTTCCTCAGCCCAACCCGAATTCTTTTTTTCTCTTTATTTTTTGTTTAAAATCTTTTACTCATGCATACCTAGTACGATACACTTGAATATTAGGATTTAAATCTATTTGGAATGCTATGTTCATGAAATTTGTGCATATATACTTAATTTCATGACTTGATTCATGTGTGTCTTGGCATGTGACAAATTTAATTTTGTATTTATATGAATGTATTTTTCATGAAGCAATTTATTAACTTAATTAATGTTTTAATTTCTAAAATTGAATCGTAGAGCATGTGTATGAAATGGCCTGTGAAATTAATGTTTAATTGATTTTCATAAGTTGATGTTTAGTTGAAAATATTTGTGGTACAATAATAGGTTACAAATTGAGCGGCTTGGATTGGAACAATACAGTTAATGGAGTTCAAATAATTTCAATTCAATAGAATTAAATAGAGATGATTTTCAACTGAACATTGTTGATTGGAATAAAAATGATGAAGAATTAATTCTTCTCTATTTATTGATTGGAATGTGCACAAAATAAAAGAGAAATTATTTTATTTAAATAAAAATAACATTTGTACCCTTACTTAAAGTACTAGTATGCGTTGCAACAGAATATATAATAAGATAACAAAAATAAATTCTCATACAAAATGACAAATTTTCATAAAAAAAAATTAAAAATATATTCTAGATTTATCCCAGTAATATGTATAGAAATAAGGAAGTAGATAAATAAGGAAGTGAACAAAAAATTGATTTGCATTGTGATCCGCTGTATATAAAATATCAATTGGAGATGGAGAAATAAGGAAACAAATAAATAAGGAAACGAATAATTATATCGCTAAATTTTAGAGTCTGTTTAATTGTAATTGTAATGCATCGTGTAGCGGTATGTGTGGCGAGTATGTTTGTAACTAAATTTAAACTTCTACACATAAACCAGATGCATTAAATCAAAAGAAGATAGATTATGTGATTGGAGAGCTGAGATTAAATTCAAAAATTAATCTTTCAATCGTAGCTGTTGGCGGATCAGACACCCAACGTGCTTAATAATAGAATGGAGAAATGGAGATACTTGCATTGATTTAATTTCCAATACCTAGTATAACTTGTGAAACAGCTAGTTAATTTATTTTTCGAACATAACGGGTTTATGCTCGAGTTTGCGCTGGTACTTGACAGTACTTGTCTTACTGGTATGAACAGTACCTAGCTAATTTTTTTATTTAAAACTTCATATGGGAAAGCTGTATAGTCATGTGCTAATTTGTTATAGTAAGACATTAAAATATAACAATTATTCTCTCGTTTAATTTAATTAAACAATTAATGTCAGATTCCACATTGAAATTCTCTACAAAACAAACACAAAATTTCCTAAAATAGAAAAAATAAAAATAAATGAATGCGCTGACAAGATCCTATATACCTATCTTCTAATTGGCATCTTCAACGATTTAATCCATGCTCATTGCTCACCCACCTGAAACGGTTTGGTTTTTCTATATACAACTTCTTAATGTCAGGATTTTCGCCTCATGTCAAACCATTCAATCATGGTTCTGAAAATCAGAATCCGAATCCGAATCGGCCGAATCAGATCAAAAACTCGGATTTTTTTGGCAGAAACTTGTTTTGTACTAAAAAGATAAGAAAAAAAATGGTAAAACAAATAATTTGTCAAAAAACTATGTTTAGACAAAAGATTACACTGATTTCAATGTTATCATGCACAATTACTGTAACAAAGGGAACATTAAGCAAAGCATGTCCGCCAGGTGTTCGATAAATTTACAAATAGGAGGTTGGGACCCCCTGTTGTTAGTTTCAATACCTTGATTGGTGGTTATTGTAGAATTGGAGATTAGGGTTGTGGGTTAATAGTTCAAATGAAGAATGGTTGAGCTAAGAATCCAGCCCGATGTGTTTACTGAAATTTGGGAGATTAGTACACACACGTCAACTGTTTGCTGAAATGCTCCTTAGAGGGTTCGTGCCTAATACTTGACTTTGACTGCGTTGATTGATGGGCATGGTAAACAAGGGGAGATTAAAGTATTGGTGGAGATTACTACATAATGTACTGATGCACGTTTTATGTAAGATTGGTCAAATGAGAAATCCTGAAATGGTACTAGATGCTGTGTTTAATGATATCACATACAATATATTGTTAGAGGGAGATTTAAGGCATGGCCAGGGGAGAGCAGGTGAATGGTCTCTGATTTTCGTTGCACAAGTGACTTCTCATTGACTGGTTTTGTTAAATTTTATTTTCCTTTTTATTAATTGGATACGTATTCAATTTTTGCTTTTACTGTTCTTGTGCACTTTAAACAGGTGAATGTATCACCGTAGAAATTTCTGTGCCCTGAATTGTTAAAATTAAATAAAATTCTTCGATGTTATATCACATGGCTTGTAATTAAGTTTCGACTGACTGTCTTGGTTCGTGTTTGACTTTGTCAATGGCGCGAGTGAGTCAAGAAAAGAAGAAGAGAGATTAGGCGTTGGGCCTGACAGGCCCAGTATTGAATAGAAGGGAGCTGTGCTAATTGGGCCGAAGATGCCTAATGGGGGCCTCAACTGCCGAACCACGCCCTTTTTCATTATCGCTCATGTATGAACCTCAAATTTTATCAAATTTCATTGCTATTTTCCAATTTCAGTGTTAAATGAAGATTTACTCTTCAATAATCCAAATATATATATTTCCAGTTTTATTATTCAGTTTAGCAATTCAGTACATAACTTTTTTATTTTTTCTTTTCAATCTCAAGGAATCCTATTGAAGCAATTTGTGTGCCGTGAATTGTTAAAATTAAATAAATTAATTTAATTTTAGATGACATGGCTTGTAATTTTGACTGGCTGTCTTGGTTTGTGTTTGTAGTGAATTATATGTTTATTTATTTATTTAATAATGGGGCATTATTGAACTGAATTATATATCGGTTGCCTTGTAGGCTGAAAAAGTATTTCTTTTTATTTTCTCTTGCCGCCAAGCAGTATTTCTATTTGAATTTGTCGATGGCGTGAGTGAGTCAGGAAGAAGAAGAAGGGAGGCTAGGCGTTGGACCTGTGAGGCCCAGTATTGAAAAAGAAGGGAGCTCTGCTAAACTGTGTAATAACGAGAACATTAAGCATGCCCGTCAGGTGCTCGATGAAATTACTAAGTGGCGGTTGAGACCCATTGTTGTTAGTTTCAATACCTTAAATGGCGGTTATTATAGACTTGGAAATTTGGGTTATGGGTTATGCGTTCAAATAAGGGCTTTTGTAAATTTGGGGGATTAATACACACACGTCAACTGTTTGCTGAAATGCTTCTTAGAGGGTTGGTCATAAAAATTTCTGTCAACAGTTATAGGATAATAGGTGCCATGTTCAGAATGTATCACCATAGAAATTTCTGTCAATGGCGCGAGTGAGTCAGGAAAAGGAAGAAGAGAGATGTCAGACCTTTCAATGTTCTCATACATCATTACTGTAATAACGAGAACATTAAGCATGCCCGTCAGGTGCTCGATGAAATTACTAAGCGGAGGGTTCCAATGCACCCTCTTTTTTGTGCTCCCAATGCACCCACATTATATATATATTTATCTCAATTTTCAAAGTCCGAACAGTTGATCCGAGCAGCTCAACATAATCTTCATAATAAAATATGCTTGGAGACCAAATTTTATATTTTTTAGAATTTATTTACTATTTTTTTGGATAGATACAAAATCACTGTTTTAAGGAGATTCTGGACCATCCGATAAAGTGATTTTGTATCTATCCAAAAAAATAGTAAATAAATTCTAAAAATATAA
Organism: Carex myosuroides; assembly: GCA_028015225.1. Lineage (NCBI taxonomy): Eukaryota > Viridiplantae > Streptophyta > Magnoliopsida > Poales > Cyperaceae > Carex > Carex myosuroides. Next base: position 19,366,678 of record CM051471.1, on the reverse strand, counting down.
AATTTGGTCTCCAAGCATATTTTAGTATGAAGATTATGTTGAGTGGCTCGGATCGACTGTTCGGACTTTAAAAACGGAGATAAATAATGTGGGTGCATTGGGAGCACAAAAAAGAGGGTGCATTGGAACCCTCCTCATATATCAATTATAATTCACTAATTTGTAGCCAATTATTCACTCACGGATTGATAAAACAATTTTTCACTCACTAATTTGTAGCAAATTATAATTCACTAATTTATCAATTTTTTTTCTATTTTTTTAGTATAAAACAAGTTTCTGGCAAAAAAGTCCGATTTTCCGATCCGATTCGGTCAATTCCGACCGATTTTTTCCGATCCGGATCGGGATCGGACGGGACCGATCCCGATTCCGATTCCGATTTTTCCTTCTATGGTTTGGACTGAATTATATATCGGTTATCTTTTTATTTTCTCTTGCCACCAAGCAACATTTCTTTTAATTTTCTCTTTTCAATCTGAAGGAATCCTATTGAAGCAATCAGAATTGTAGTTTTTGTCAAATTAGTAGTTTACATGTACTTTTATCCTTTTTTTATCTATTATTTTTTTAGTTAAAAACTTGTATTCCTACAATATCTCAATAGAAGAAAAATAAACGAATGCTAGTTTTTTTAGTTTACATGTCAAAATAAACGAATGTCAAATTAGTAGTTTACATGTACTTGCACACTGAAGCTAGTTTTTTTAGACGAATTTACCCTAAATATTCTGTTTCATCCAGAAATGGAAAGAAAAACAACAAGTGAAATATCACTCGATGGTCGAGCGAGTATGCCAGAGAAATATATTGATTTTCTCTAATTAATTTGTTATAGTAAGACATTAAAATAAAACAATTATTCTCTCATTGAATTTAATTAAACAATGTCAGATTCCACATCCAATTTTTTTACAAAACAAACACAAGATTTCCTAAAAGTAAAAAAAATAAAAATAAACGAATGCTCTGCCAAGATCCTACCTATCTTCTAATTTGATTAATAATACACGCTTTTTCCCAAAAAAAAAAAAAAGTGAAATGAAAAAGTAAGTGGTCGTTGTGATATATATTAATTACCACTGGACCAAATCAAGAATATTAATAACCTTTTCCAACTGTCACGTGCTGTAGCTCAGGAGGCAGATGCACCTTGGTGTTGGGACGTACTTTGAGGTATGTAAGCTTTGGCATGACCCCCTGTGCCACCGTCAAATCCTTGATTCTCCGATCAAGCATTATCAAGTATTGTAGGGCAGGGAATCCTTTTGGACAGATTATTGGACCCTCCCAATCGAGAGTGAACGGAAAGTACATGCAAAGTTTTATTAGGCTATTCAACTTTCCAAGCTCCGGCATTGGATTATGATTAAGTTGGGTCCACAAAAGTGTGAGTTTAACGAGGTGTTGTGGAAGCAAGCTAGCCTCTACGTTGACATTCTCAGGCCATTTTCCATCAAAGTGTAAGGATTGCAAATTCTGATAATTTGGGAGTGCTTTTGGGTAAACAATCTCCATCGGGAGATAGTTTCCATAATCTATAGTGATCCCTAGGGAGACGAGAGAAGGCAACGTTTGAAATAGATTGGTTATTGAAACCCATTCGTCAGATAGATTTGAAATACCTAATTTACGCAGGTTGGGCAACTTCCAATCACATGCTCCCTCAACTGGTACCCACTTCAGGGTTTGTAGATGGTTTAGATCAATACCTTTCGGTAATGGTCTTTCAAAAAAATTCGTAGAAACAAGGACATGCCTCAATGAACCAATTGACCAAAAGTCATCACATGGCTGCTTACCCTCACACCCTCGCACATCCAGAGTTTCAAGACTCCTCATACGTTGAAAAGAACACGAGGAGAGGTCAATATCACCACTTCTAAGCCCCAAGTATTTAAGGTGAATCAACTCATCTAATGATTTTAATACTAATTTGCCATAGCTATCCAATATTATTTCTAGAACTTTAAGTAGCCTAAAATTAGAGCAATCTAAGCGTAGTATCTCAAAATAGTCAGACTCAAACCATAATAAAGAACGGGTATTTGGACCTACATATTTGATAAATTCTGAATTCTTCTCTTCGTCTTGAAGCGAAGCACGTCGGATTATTCTATTGGGTTTTGTGTCATTTGATGCATGTGAGAAAACCGTGACAAAGTTTTCACGCCCGGCTTCTTGCATTGCCAATTCGCGGAGAATATCATGTACTTTGAAGCACTTGATCAAACCATTCGTGAATCGGCTTAGTACTTGAACCATACTCCTGAATTAATTTTGGTTTATAAACAAGTCAGCAAATACTGAAAGTACACCGAAATTAAAATAAGCAATTAATGGAATTTGTACGTAATTCTAGAAATAACAAGTTTTGTAAATTTTATCTAGATTTGTAGAGAAATATTTTAATATACATATATATATGTTGTTTGTTGAAAATTTGGAATAATATTAAAATATTCAATTTTTTATTAAATCCAAATCCCTCACCCAAAATTATATTTTTGATCCCTTAATCACCTAAACATCAAATTTTGATTTTATTCTGAGAGCCGTGTTTTTGTATATCAAATCATATCTACTATTTGTTTTGGCAACACAAGTGAAGAAAGCATTTGTTAAGTCTATTTAAAAAAAAAATGGAGAATTGGCGCTTTGCACGTATATTTTTTAAATCCTAATTCCTCAGGCAAAATTATAATTTTGCACCCTTCATATCCTAGACTTCATATCCTAGAGCTGTGTTTTAGTATCAAATCGTGTCTACTATGTTTTTTTTACCACAAATGAAAGATACCGAATTAAAAAATAAGCTTTTGCTACTGATCTATTTAAAAAAATTATAAGAACAATGTAATTGGTAGAAGGTTTAAAACAAAATTAGAATATATAAAAGTACAACTGAAGTGTTTTCTATGAAGTAGTTAATTGTGACAAAAAAGTTTGCAATAATATTGTATATAGTTGCCTGAAAAAAAATATAACCTTTTAGCAAGTTCCTCAAGGCAGCCCTCAGCCATTATCTCTATTGTTGTTTTACCCTCGAGTGGTATGAACCCTTCTGCTACCCACATTCTGATCAGACATGCTGCTGAAATCACAGAGTCTTCCGGAAAAGAAGCAAGATACTGGAAGCATGCCTTGAGATAATAAGGCATATCTTCGTAGCTCATTGCTAAGATTTGCATGCAGCCATTGCCTTCTGAGTGCCAATTCATTGTTTGCAGCACCCTTTGCCACGCAGGGTATGACAGTTCTTTGGTTGAAAGGATACCACCTAATACTATCAAAGCAAGAGGTAAACCCTTACATTTGTTTGATAGTTCGTGAGCAAGCTCAAGGAGATCGTTAGGGCATTCTTCATAAGGGAGAGCCTTTTTGAGGAGGAGATCTAGGCTTGCCCTATTATCTAAGAAGTTGAGTTCGTATGGTGGCATTTGGGAGTCAGCAAATCTAGCAACTTCAGTAAACCTGCTAGTTATTAGGATACGACTAACGTTCTTGACATCAGGCAATATATATTTTAGTTCATTCCATAGATCTTCCTGCCACACATCATCTAGAATGATCAGATATCTTTTGCTACTTAAAAATCTTTTGAGCTCGCCCACATAATAGTCCACATCTCGATCCTTCGGTACAGAATCATTGCACTTGCTGATCATCTTTCTCAAGAGATCAGTTAGGTTGAACTGTTGAGAGATTGACAACATTATATGATAGTCGAAATCTGCTTGGGCACTGTTTAGACAAGGAAAGAAAATAAATTATAAGATTGATTTCTAGCAAGATTTCTAGCAAGGTTTCGCAACCATGTATTACTAAGATCTCAGAATTATATATTGAGCACCCGATCATTTAGGATCACTATTAAATCCTCAAATCAATTTATAACTGTATTACTAGTTGATCGTTGCTATACGTATGTAGCAATTCTGACCAACTCTTATTATAGAGGAGGGATCCAATTACATCCTTTTTTTTGACACATCTTGACACTGTTTTTTTATAGGTCAATTTTGCGATTTCAAAGTTCAAATAGTCGATCCGAACCGTTCAACATGATGGATATATTAAAATGTCCTTGGAGATCAAATTTTACATTTTTTTGAATTTTTTTACTATTTATTAAGATGGTTACAAAATCGCTGTTTTTCAATGGTCTGAAAACAACAATTTTGTAACCATCTTAATAAATAGTAAAAAAATTCAAAAAAATGTAAAATTTGATCTCCAAGCACATTTTAATATATCCATCATGTTGAACGGTTGGGATCAACTATTTGGACTTTGAAAATGGTAGGTGTCAAAATATGTCAAAAAAAAGGGTGTAATCCGATCCCTCCTCTTAGTATTATTGTAATTATTTTTAGCAATAAAACATAGCTGAAAAAGAAAATTCTGTGCTTGCCTTTTGTATACCATAGATGCAAGGGTAGTCTTTCCTAGACCTCCGGCACCGACGATGGTTATGATGGCCCGTCTAGGTGTTCTTTCAGTGCGCAACAGCTCCAGAATATTCTTCTTGTCAGCCTGCATGCCTACGACTTCATTTTCGTCTACTTCGGAATATGTAGCTCTCCGAAAAGGCATTCTGGCTATCTCCCCCGTCCTCCTGTCCTCCATTGGCAGGTCTTTGATTCCATAGGTGACCCTGCTCTTAGAGATCTCTTCGAGTAGATTTTGAATTTTATCGAGCTCTTTGCCAAGCTTGTGGAGGATAGGCAGCTTCATGGGCTTCTTGCACACCACCTTGAGTTTTTGGAAAGAGCTGGCATCTTTTGGGCGGTGATCTTCAAGTTGGATAAAGAAGGTGTCAGTTGAGTCCGCAATGCGATAGGCCACATCGCGGAGCTCATTCAGCCAGTTCTGCACTCTCTCGTCTCCTTTTCTTTTTGAGTCTGCATCTTTCAGGCAGCATTTGATTCGGACGAGCTCGCGCTGCACCCGTTCGACTTTCTCCCCAACCCCACCCAAGAACTTTGCTTCCTTCACTATGATATCAGTAAGGCTCTTCAGCACAAACTCGACAACCACCTCAGCCATTGATCTCTCTCGCTCTGGCTTTTGAAATGTGATCTCAGTGTAAGAGGATATTATTAGCTAGTGCAGATGACAATCCTAGGCTAAGATGGTATCATTATATAGCCAAACTGGTCATGTATGCTTAGTCTAATTGCAAGAATAAATAAATATAATTAATTTCTGGAATACCCACTTGAATTGGTGCTGACATCATTTCCCATCATTACTAATTAGTTGGCAGTTGTACTTCATTTTTTTTATGTTCTGTTTCCATTTTTTCCTGAGGTGATCCTAATTGCGTGGATCCAATTTTAATTCTATATTTCTTTTTGAAACTTTGATCTGGGAAGATGAAATTATTTCAACTGGGAAGATGAAATTGACAACAGATGTGTACAACATATATTTTTCTCAACAATAAGAGGACGTTACAACTTGTTAGAAAAAAAAATCTCAAATATTGATACAAGCTTTCATTTTTCTATCTTGTTTTTTTAACATATTATTATCTTTATTTAATTAGATCTATATATATATAATTTACGTGACAGTATATTTCGTGTTTTTTTTTTTTGCAATTATTTATTGTTTTTATTTTTTTATTTTACTTGTACCGCATAAAATGTTCAACTAGGGGCATCTGTTAAATATTTCATTATAAGCTAAATTAATTAAATTTTAATTTTAATTTAATACTTTCATTGTACTTGTAAAGCTGGGCTGCACCGGAGTAGTATATATGTCTTTTGAATTCTGTAAAAAGAAAAAGAAAACGAAAAAAACAGCTGAGCTTTTTCTATTAAAGGAAAACGTTGTTACACTTTATTCTGTAATTAATTCGTTTATTACGTAAATCCTATGCACGAAACGATGAAATTTTAAAAAATGATAATTCTAGTTGATAACACAGCTCCACGGAGGTAAAAGTAAGAATAGTGGTAATAGAAAATTAACTAATGTTTTATTGATTTTTGCATTCCTCCTTACTGAATATATGAAAAATAGTGAAATTGATTGGCATCAGAGTCCCTGTCTTTTATTTTTTTTTATTTCTGATTTTCAGGTAAATATCAGCTCCATGATAACTTTATCCTTATTATATATAATCATATTTTTCTATAGTTTGAGTTAGGTCCGTCCAAAACATGATATAGTTTATCCAAAGAAATACAACAAATTGATATTTAATTTATATTATTATATATATTTTCAGATGAGCATATCTCCATTCCATTATTAAGCACGTTGGGTGTCCGATCCGCCAACGGTTACGATTGAAAGATGAAATTTCGGATTTAATCTCAGCCCTTCAATCACATAATCTGTCTTCTTTTGATTAAATACATATGTTTTATGTGTAGAAGTCTAAATTTAGTTAAAAACATACTCACCACACGTACTGCCACACGATACGTTATAAGTAATACCAAGAATTGAGCAAATGAAATTAGCATTAAATATTTATTACCATATCTCTCTCCAGCTTTAATTGGTGCATAAAAAGATTAATTTCCAATTTAGATAGATAGCATATCTTATTTCCGAATTTCCTACCTCTTATTCATTTTTGGAAGATAACAAAAAAGGCATATTATTGATTTATTCTCTAGCAGGTTTCCACATTTAATTTAATTGAATTATAATGCAAAAATTGTGTATGCACTGACATGCAAAAAATGTTGTTGTATTAAAACAGTCATTTGTTGTTGTTTATTTTATTATTATTTATTATTTGCCTCTCTATGTTAAATCTTATAATATGTCCCGTTGCAACGCACGGGTATGATACTAGTATACGAGTTAAATATATTATAAAAGTTACATATAAACTGTAGTTTTTTTCAAACTTTGACCTGGGAAGATGAAATTGACAACAGATGTGTACAACATATATTTTTCTCAACAATAAGAGGACGTTACAACTTGTTAGAAAAAAAAAATCTCAAATATTGATACAAGCTTTCATTTTTCTATCTTGTTTTTTTAACATATTATTGTCTTTATTTAATTAGCTCGATATATATAATATACGTGACAGTATATTTCGTTTTTTTTGCATTAATTTATTGTTTTTTTTTTATTTTACTTATACCGCAATAAAATGTTCAACTAGGGGCAACTGTTAATTATTTCATTAGCTAAATTAGTTTAATGTTTATTTTAATTTAATACTTCCATTGTACTTGTACAGCTGGGCTGGGCCGGAGTAGTATATATCTTTTGAATAAAAGAAAAACAAAAACAAAAAACAACCGCTGAGCTTTTCTATTAAAGGAAACGTTGTTACACTTTTTTCTGTAACTTTATTTTTTTATGAATAATTTTCCATCATTCTTTGGTTGGCAGTTGACCTTTCCGTATAAATAATTAGAATTCTAGCAAAATAATTGCGGTTACTTCATATTGTTATTGGTGGCATATTATTACAAAATTGTTGTCTTGCATATATCAGCACGTACGACAAGTTGTTGGTTCTATTTTTGTAAACTTATTCCTATAATTTTTTTTCGCTAAGTTAATTAATCAAGTTTTCCTACTAAGTGACCTTTTGAAATAAGGAAGCAAATGGTACCGTAAAAAAAAACCCTATTATTAGCTAATTAATTATTGTACTTGTTAATGTCTTCTTCGATCTCGAGGTGCATGAAAGTTACTTGTTTAGTTTATGAAAAAGTAATAATGAAAAGCAGACATTAATTGGTGCACATGCGTTAAGACAAACTAGCTAGCTTAGCGTACTATAACGTGTTTAGTTTATTAAGTAAGATTCCTACTCATCCATACCTGTTAATTAAAATGTCGACTTGATTCATTTTGAACAATACGAAATAACATAATCACCGTTGTTGGAGGAAAAGAAAAGCAAGTAATTAATTCCTCAATATTGATATCTTATTTATTAGTTCATCAAGAAAAGTCACCTCCGCATGTGAAGCACAATCCGGATCACTGTTTCCCCAACAATTAGTAGTTAATCAATAATTAACTTAAAATTCTAGATCAAAGAACCTAGACAACGAACATGTATTTTGCAAAAAAAAAGATAAAAGAAACATATCTTAATTTAACCTAGTCAAAGTACGGAGCTTCCATTTCTTTTTAGCTCTTCATAGCAAAAAAATCAGATGGGGTCTCTCTCAGTCTCTATTTTGACGTTCATGTAGGAGGCTGCTAAATCATTTTGACTCAGATAAATATAAATGGACTACACTTATAATTAGCTATTGCAGATCGATGACAATGAAGCTAAAGATGCTCTCATTAAATAGGCGAACAGGCCGGAAACCAAACTGAAGCTTCGTTGTCTAATTTGATTTGATCTTCCAGTCAAAGTAGATCTCGAGGTTCATGGAAGTTACTTGTTTAGTTCATTTATTATTTCTTACAAATTAATAATAACTTGTTTAAGTGTTAGGTCTGAAATGCAGATATCGATCGATGCGTCAAGACAAACTTTTTGATGAAAAATAGGGGTCTAGCCCATATTTAATTGAAATGCAATGTTCGGTTACATTGGAGATGTAACTACATGAGCTACAAAAACAATTGTACTCAAAACATATTGAGTACTAAAAAGTAACTAAGAAAAGGGAAGGTAGTAAATAAATCTAAGAAAAGTATTAAACTAAAAATTTGAAGCAAAGAAAGCCGAGTGCGCCAACTAGAAATTTGCTTGATCTGCGGCTTGTACGATTACTCGCTATTCGATGTTGTTCGTTCTCTGTTGAATTGTAGCTGCCATAATACCTCATCTCTGATATCTTTAGGCTCTTTGGATTCCTCCGTAAAGGTTCGATTGCAACGCTCTCTCATATGCAAAATTGAGCTATAAGCATTGTACCCCTCTGTTCTTTGGAAATCTTGCTATCGGTTAACATCTTTGTTGGAGCAGTGATGGGCATCGTGGGCATCTTACTTGGTATCATCCTTGCTAGTTCATGGTAGACCGATTTTGCAAAGGTGCAGTCTCGGAACATGTGTTTGATCGACTCGTTTTGCACCTTGCAAAGAGCACACCTGTTGACCAATGGCCATCCCCTCTTGTTGAGATTGTCGATTGTGAATAGCTTGTTTAGCAGCATCAACCATGCAAAAACTTTCATCCTAGGCGGTGCGGGTAATTTCCAGATGTTTCGTGTGTTGTTGTGGATTGTGGGAGTGTTCTTCATCGCACGGTAGCCACCGCGTACCGTATAGATGCCCTTACTGTCCCACGGCCATGAGATATCGTCATGGGATAACGGGTTTAGAGACTGATCCGTTAAGATGGTTCGTAAGCGGAGCAGTTCCTGTTGGGCCTCAGTGGATAACCCGGCTTTGAATTGAGATTCTAGAGAGATGTTCTTCATTTGGTGAAGCGTGATGTCCGGGTTTAGAGCAAAAGTGTAGAGGTTCGGCATCTGGGAGGATAGCGTAATCCCATTCCATCTGTGATCCCATGATCTAATGTTTCGTCCGTCTCCTGGTTGGTGTGTGAATGCAAAGTTGCAGAACCTGAATGATGTTCGCATGGCCGTGTTGAAAACCGGTGAATCAGGCAAACCGTTGTGACCGATACTTTGTTGCAATATAGATTTGCATAGTGTGTGCTGCGGCTTCCTCCACTGCCAGTACCATTTCAGTAGAAGGGCCTGGTTAAATGTCGATAAATCCATAAGTCCCAAGCCGCCGAATTCCTTTGGGGTGCAAACCAAGTGCCATCGTGCCGGATTCATCTTTCTGTTTGGTATAGGTGTTGTCCCATGCCAAAGAAAAGATCTTCTAATTTTGTCTATGTCTTTTATCACCCATTCTGGCAGTTTTAGACACGACATAAAATATGTTGGAAGTGAGGAAAGCACTGAGTTGATCAACACGATTCTCCCTGCAATAGATAGGTGTTTTGCCGCCCACCCACTCAATCTCTTGTTCATTCTTTCAATTAATGGGAGGTATGCGTTTTTTGGCAATTTTTTGTTGGAGAGTGGCAAACCCAAGTAGTTGAAGGGGAGAGTTGCCAGCTTGCATCCCAGAACCTGCGCTAACTGTTGTTGTGTTGCTAGTGTGCCCATGGTTATCATTAGTTCCGATTTTGTCAGATTCACTGATAGTCCCGAAATCTGTTTGAATGCCCTAAGCACAATCTGAAGCGCCTGTAGTTGTTGAGTGTCAGGTTTGATGAAAAACATTGCGTCATCCGCGTAGAGTAGACACGGTGTCATTTCTGCATAAGGCATCCTTAATGCTCCCATGTTGGTCAATTTTTGGACATACCTAGCTAGAAAGTCAATTGCTAGTATGAACAGAAGCGGTGAGAGAGGGTCCCCTTGTCTTACGCCTCGCTTGAGGATGATTTTCCTGCCTAGTAATCCGTTTACCATGATTTGTGAGGATCCGACTAGAATGCAGTTTCGAATCCATGACAACCATTTGATTGGAAAGCCTTGGGCCGTCATGACCCCCATAATGAATTCCCAGCTGACTGTGTCGAAAGCTTTGGTGAAGTCCGCTTTGAATAACGCGACCGGTATCTTGTCCTTGCGAGCTGTGTGTAAGACGTGTTGAGCATATATAAAGCTCTCGCAAATGTATCGATTCTTCAGAAAGCCCGTTTGTGCTTTGTGGAGAAGCTCCGGTAGTTTTTCTTGCAATCTGTTTGCGAGTATCTTGGAGAAAATCTTTTGTATTCCATGGAGTAAGCTAATGGGTCTGTAGTCCTGTACGGTTGCCGGTGTGTCCTTCTTTGGTAGTAGCACTATATACGATGTATTGAGAGGTTCGAGTGACATACCCAGTGCTGTGACTCGCTGGAACACTTTGCATAGGTCCGGGGCGAGTATGTCAATGAAGTGTGCGTAGAATTCTCCAGAAAAGCCATCAGGTCCCGGACTTTTATTTTTTGGCCATTGCTGCACTGTTTGTTTGATCTCTTGAATCGTTATCTCTTCTTCAAGGTTTTGTAGGTTTTGTTCGTGGTGTGTGTAGAGGTTTTCCCAGTGGATATGTGGCATGCTTGGTGGTTGTTGACCTATCAATTCCACGTAGAATCGGAAAAAAGCATGTGCCTTGGAAGCTTGGTCGCTGCAATTTACTCCTTGGTGTTCAAGTTGGACTATTGTATTTCTTTTTTTCGCTGCTGAAGCTAGGTTGTGGAAGAATCTTGTGCCTCGGTCACCTTCTAATTCCCATTTAGTGCGTGCTCTTTGTCGCCAGATATCCTCCTCAAGGACCGACAATTCTGTGAATTTATTTTTGATTTGTGCCACCACGAATTTTTCCAACTGCGTTGTTTGTCTTGCTTCTTTGACAATATCTATCCAGCCTAGAAATTCGCGACACGTGCCAATCTGCTGTTTGATGGTGGTTTTTCTGTTTCTTGCCCATTCTTTTGTTCTTTTTTGGACGGATTGCAATTTGCTATGCAGTTCGGTCGGTGTTGTTGCTATCTCAAGTTCTTGCCAAGTCTGAATGATCATGTCATTGAATTGTTTGAACCGAAGCCAACAATTCTCAAATCTGAAGAGTCTCGTTTTTTTATATCTTGTCTTTGCGATGAAAACGATGGGACAGTGGTCGGATGAGGTATTGGGAAGTGCCGTCTGTGTTGCATTTGGAAAAACTTGATTCTAGTCATCTGAAAATAAGAATCGGTCTAAGCGAGCCATGTGCGGTTGTTCTCTCTCATTTGACCATGTGAAGCGTCGACCCTGTAATGGTGTGTCTATTAACCCCAATGTGGAGACTAGAGCTGTGAAAGATAGTGTTGTTCGCCATTCAGCTGCCGATGTTGTGGTTCTGTCATCGAAAGATAATGTAAAATTGAGGTCCCCCCCGAGCAGCCACGGAGTTCCATTCGTTGGTTTGATGTCAGTTAGCTCATTCTTAAAAGCTGACCTCTCCCCCGGTGTGGAGGGCCCGTAAATTCCTGAGAACCAGAAATTTGTCCCATCCTCTCTGAGGGATAATAACACACTAACGCTATATCGTCGAATCTTCGTATCTATAATTGTGAATTTCGTAGGTGTCCATGCCACTACTATTCCCCCTCTAGTACCTTGCGCCGGTAGGGTTTGGAATTCTGTTAATCTATTGCCGAGTATTTCTCTTCTTATTCTGTTGTCAAGATTTTCCAATTTGGTCTCTTGTAGGCATACCAAATCCGGTTTTTCAATGATTAGTGTTTGTCTGACTGCTAAACGTTTGTTTCTTTCATTCAGACCGCGGACATTCCATGAGACGAACTTTAAATTGATGTTGTGACTCATTGACAAAATAAAACGCCAACTTTTTCCCGTTCACAGAAATAAGGATACATCCGGCCACAGCCGATTCTAAACTGAAAAATTAAATAACTCCAAACTACTGCTAACCATTCTAAATCCTTCCTCCTTCCCAATTTAAAGAGACTAAGTTGCTCAAACATTAAGAAAATAAAACACACTACAATCGTGGGTATTGATCAGAAACATTTAAGCCTCAGTCGGAGGCATACCAAGAGCCGTGGCCGTGGCCGGTGGCTCTGCATTACTTAGTTCAGTCAATTTAAAATGCAGAGCTTCGTCGAACTCGATCCCGGCAGCGTTGACAACCACCTCGGCCTGGGATACCGTCAGCGGGTCTAAGGTTTTGAGGTAGTCAAACATTTGATTCTTTGGCGTGGCTTGGGGTTTGCGTCTGATAGACCGGTTAAGTGATGGAGAGACAAAATCGTCTCCAAGAATTCGGCAAGCTCTCTGTTCGAGAGAGACGTATGGTCCCGATTGTCTTTCTTTTATTCTGGGGCTTCTTCGGGTGGGGTATGCCTTTCTGGGGTTAACATAACCAGGTGGGCCGTTGTTGGGCAGGACAGGTGTAGGGTCAGCTGGCTTGTTGTTGACCGAAGTGATAAGGTCGTGTGCTGGTGAAAGTGCCGAGTCATGTGCATCTAGAAAATTGGTGGGGACTGGGCCGTATGCAGGAGCTGTAGTATATGTATCGTAGGTTGGGGCTGCTGACTTGGGCCTTTGGGGAAGCCCGGCTGGGGAGAGGTCGGCTAGGGGTTCGGCCTGTATGTGGGGAGGTTGGTTTGGGCCTGTGGTTCGGCCTGTTGAGTGACATGCATGAGAAGGCCCAGTATGGAGTAATTTTGGGCTTGGCTTAGTGAAGGTAGCGTCGGCCTGGTGTTCCTTTTCCAGCCCCATTTGAAATAGATTAGCATTGATCCATTCTGGAGAGAACACGTTAGGTAGAGACAGGGGTAGGACTATCTGCCATGTGGCGCACTCCTCCACACCTTTTGATAGATATTTGGCGTGGAGTGTCACATTATCCCAGGTCTGGGTGAAAGTAACCGTTGAAACCATTTTGGTAGCCTGTACTTCTTGCTTTCGGATGGCAGTAGCAATAAGACCCATTTCTTTGTTTTGAATTTCTCGGTCTTCTCCAGTTTTGGTCTGTGTGGAGAGCTCCAGTTGCAGTGTGGGTCTCTGGGTTGGCATGGTGGCTACCTGTACCGGTGTTGGCTGAATCGACCGGGTGCGTCTGGAGTATGAGGAACCGGCCCCTGCTTGGTACGTGTCCAGTGTTCGCGAGTAGTCGTCGGAATCCGATGAGTGCCTGTCCGGACTCGACGGTGGCCGCCTTGCATGATTTCTCTGTAAGCGAGGGTCGTCGCCTCCCGGTGGTGGGATCTGTCCACCCGGCAAGTGAAGCCAACCCTCCATCTCGACAAAAACAGTCCTCGAATAAGGATTGGAGGTGTAAATCAGTGTTGGCGGGATAGTGGCCGGGTTGTGGCAGGAAATCAAGACACGTAGAGTGTCAAAATTATCATTGCTGAAAACCGGTGCAATCTTGAGCACGTGGCCAATGCCGGCAAGGAGGTGGTCTAAGTCGATGATGTTCCATGCATTCAGCGGTACTCCACGTAGTAGAAGGCGTGCTTTATATGCAATCGGGTCATACGTCATCCCCAAACTCGGTGTCCATTCGGCGAGCTGGACATGTGAGTTGTAATCTATTGCGAAGGCTCCCACGTGAACAGCGTGGTTTCGCAGGTCTATTGTCGGGAAGATGACTAGGAAGTGACCCATGGTGCGGTCAAGTTTTCCAATTTTGAAGTCTTTCGGGTGACGGTGCAATTGCGCAGCTAGCGTGGTGGCGAGACGGTGCGGCAAGGTACGTTCGTTACAGTTAGGGCCCATGTGAATGACAGCGGCTCTGTCTAGGACAGCATTATTTGGGTGGAAGCCCTCTCTGTTGGGCACGTATACCCTGCGCAGTTCATGGTGAATGGCCGGTAGCCGGGAAGGAGGGAGCATGGCCACTGTTTGCCAATTTTCCATGTCTAAGTTTTCTTTTGGTTTTGGGGGTTGAGTTTCTTTTCTGAATTCTGGTTGTTCCCTTCTCGTTGGCCCTGTAGCTCTATTTAAAGGCTTCACAGTTGTGAATTTGCAGCTACCAGATTTGTGGCCAAATCCTTGACATTTAAAACACTTCATTGCATTTCTGCAAGAAGCTTGCAGGTGTCCCTTCTCCTCACATTTATAACACTTTCCTTGTGCTCTCAGATCTTGGATTTTCTTAACCAGTAAAGGGTGGTTGTACTTACCTGAATTTGTAGCTTGAGAAAACTTGTTCTTGTTCTTTCGCTGCACAGTCTTCCAGCCTTCCTCTTGAGTGTTTCCACTGCCAGGTTCTTTGAATTGCTCTTTGAGGCTCGGAAATACTCGCTGGGTATTGGGTTGTGTCCTTGTAGGAATTTCTGTCTGTGGTTCATTAATGAAAGGCAAGCTTTCCAGGTGAGGGATGGGGGTGTACAGTGAAATAAGTTCTTGCTCTGACGGGTTGGTGGATAGTTTAATGGGTTTTTGGTAGCCTGCAGTTACTGTAGCGTAGGTTGGGATAGGGACGGTGGCATTGAGGGTAGCGATGGCTGCTTGGGTGATCTTTTTGTGCTCCTCGGTGGGAAAGAGAATTCGTGCTCCTGGGTGGGAAGAAGCCATCAGTTCACATCCAAACACCCTGCGTCAAGACAAACTAGCTAGACTATAACGTGTTAGGTAAGATTCCTACTCATCCATACTAGTTAATTAAAATGCCGACTCTCGATGCATTAAACAACAAGAAAAAAAAACAAGTGATTAATCATTTAATACTGATAAGTTGTAGTTCATCAAGAAATGTCACGTTCATGTGACTACATATACGGACCGCTGTTCCCCACCATTGTAATTATGCATGTTACTGTTTGGAGAATTCACCTGTAATTTTATTTGAGGCTATTGTGCCAACTTTGTTAACGTTAAATATTCCTTCCACGCTAAATTATGGCAGAAGGATTTTAAGCTGGAATGCTATCAACAAAATTATTATCAAAAATAATTTTTTGGCTAAAGTGTTATGGTTCCTTAAATAATTAATAAATAAGTATCATATATAAGTTGATTAATTATGCAACCAAAATAATTCAGCACCTTTTTTTCTCAAAATAATTAATAAATAAGTATCATATATATGTCTTAATTATAACAATATTTTTTTCTCAGAAATTTTTCGCATTAGATAATAATGATTCAATCATATCAATAATAACCCTTCATATTTTTTTTTTATACAGTGGCGACTTGCGCAATCTTTTATTGAGCTGAAAAACTCAAAACTACTCTGTTCAACTTATACCATGATGATTTAGGACAATATCATATATAATGCAAATGAGAATCATTAGCATGGAGCTAACAAAATTTAATTTATTTTACAAGAAGTTAATTACATGGGCCACAATTTTTTAGTCCATGTAAAAGAGATTTGCACACCCATTCAGTTGATCAACTGCATAGATCCCATGCAAATAAGAGTCATTAGCATGGGGCCACATGTATCGGCTTCATTTGCATGTAGTACCAATGCAATTTGTATCAACTGTATGCATGGGTACCTAGCACATACAAATGAATATTTTTTTGTCTATACAAAATAATTCAAATTCTAGAAATGAAATATTTTTCTTTCAAATGTTTATGTTTTGCTCCAAGTACGTCAAATTTTTTAAGAAAATTTTAAATTACTTTTTACAATCTAATAAATAATTAATATTGAAAAATGACACATAATATGTGAATAAATTCGAAATTTTAAAAAATTTCAATGCGTGCCATTAATCCTCTATGTATTGTTATCATGATTAAATATTAATTTCTACGTCTAGTAACAAATATTATTTTAACAATCGGATTATTTACGAGATTTGATCCTCATTTTCTGATATAAACAATGGATAGTTTTAATACACATAAAAAAAATTAATAGTGAAATGTGAATGATGACTTTATTATATAAGACTAATGAAATTTTAATTGAGTCAAATTTGATAAGTATTCTAATACAAGAATTGATAATACATCTGCAATTAAAAGAATTTTCAATTATAAAAGTTAAATATATGCTGGAATTATCGTAAAAATATAGTGTGCCATTTTTTTTTTTGTACAGAAATGCATGTGAATTAGTGTATTGAAAACGGGTCGGTCCGGTCCAAACCCGCCCGGTCCACGGGTCCAGCGGGTTGGACGGGTTTGACGGTCCGGGTCCGGCGGGTCCAGTTTTGTGGGGGGGGGGAATCCGGCCAATGCTTGGACCGTGGGAACCACAGTCCACGGTCCGGGCCGGTCCGGTCCGGTTTTTTTTTTTTTTGCTGTTTTTTTTCCAATTCAATAAGTTTTTTATTTGAAGTTTTGAACCGAACAAATTTTGTTATAATAAAATATAAATCTAAATTCACGACATTCCAACACTTTTATTAAAACTGATTTATTTTAAAACAATTGATTTTTAAAATACTATTATCATGTCATGCATTGTAACAGAAACATATTATAAGAGAACAAAAATATTGAAATTGCAGAGATACAAATATGTTTAAAATAAAAGTTTACAAATATGACAAATAAATTCAAATTTTGAAATTCCATTAATGGTATACGTATAAATTTGAAATTTCCAAACAAGTAGCATTGTTTCCTATTTCTTTGCTTGATTATCACCATGGATAAACCAACTTAATAAAGAAAAACAGAAATCAACTCAATGTTTTTATTTTCCTATTTCAGAATATTTATATCATATGATTATTTATCTATCTAAAAATATAAAAATAAAACAATATATAAAATTTGGTCACTAAATGTTTTTTCATATAAAAATCATGTTGAACATTTCGATTTGATTATTTAAACTTGTATTATATAAATTAATTAAATATAAAAAATCAACTCAAGTATAAGTTAAATGCAAAAGCTAGTAGTTTTAGACAACAAATGTTAGATAGTGTAGTGGATAAGCGATATGGTGCTTATGCAAGAGATTGGAATAGGGCCGATTTTGTGCCATCTTTCATCAATCATAAAAAATAGTAAAAAAATTCCAAAATAATAAAAATTGGTATTCTACAAGTTTATTACATAACTAATTTACTGAGCTACGTAGATTGAACAATAGAAATGAAAATCTTAATCGAAAACTTGAACTGAAGTTTTGAGACTCTTTCCTTTGTTTTTTAGCAATTCTGAATTTCGAAAAGTGGTCATTTGCTAAAATTGGACACTCGAGCGTCGTTTTTTCGCCTTCTCAGTGAAGATATCATCGCTATTCATACGTAATTTAGTGTAATTTACCGTATTTTAGCATAATTTTACATAATTATTGTAATTTAGCGTAATTTAGTGTAATTCAGCGTAATTTTAACATAATTGCAAGTAATTTAGCGTATTTTAGTATAAATATGCTAATTATATATAAAAAAAGTAATCTAATAAATATTTAAAAAAAAACAATTTGATTTTTTAGTGTTATATTTCAGTATTTTAGACCTACAATTTTAAACTTACAAAATGTCATCAGATAATTATATTAAAGGAATTAGTAATTCACATTAAACTTGACAATAAAATACATGAACTTAAATTAAATTTGTACAATACGCCTATTATATGTATTATTTTTTACTAGAATATATCACATGTGATACTCTAGTGTAGTTGTTAAAGCTTTTGGACGCCAACATGGGAAGCCAAGTTCGATTCACGCTGGAAGAAAAAAAAAAATTTGGCGCGGGTCTTGGCGCAGTTCATGGGTTCACACGAGCGCGGGTCTGGGTTCACGCGAGCGCGGGTCTGGGCGCGGTTCACGTGGGTTAGGCGGGTCTGGGTCCGGTCCGGTCCGGTCCTGAACGGGTCCACGGGTCTAGAAGGTCCGGGTATAAGCAGGTCTGGGTTGAAAAAAAAAACCGGCCCGTCTCCAGACCAGACCGTGCCTAACCCTAGTCCGGGAAAAAATCACAGGTCCGGCGGTCCGGTCCACGGGTTTTGTCAATACACTAATGTGAATTGAAGATGTTAGGTTTTTCACTGACCACTTTTGGGACAACATGCAAGTGGAATTGTCTGGGTTGTGAAATGCCCAATACATCTGAATTGATGTTTATTTTGATAGAAGCTAGCTGACTGTAGCTGCATGTGTGTGTGAACCTTTATTATTTTTAGTTTTAGTGTCATCAAAGTTAAAATATTCTTGTCTTATTAAATGGTTTCAGCCCAGCGACAGGCTACTGAATAGCCCAAATAAAATTTTAGGCCTCTTCAGGCTTACAATTTTCTTGCTAGCTCAGACCAATTTTAGGCACCGACTTTCACAATTCAATTAATACTTTAATAAAGCCAGTTCAGAAAAAACTTTATCAGGGATAAAAGTTCATATCAGCCGTTGGATTAGAAAGCCTTTCCAGCGCCCTCGGCCGTCCGATCCAAGAAGTGTTCCTAACAAACTAAGCGGAAATGACACTGCGACCCCGTCTTCCCAAGAATCGGTGCACAATTAATTAACAGAGTTCCTTTTTTCTTGTTTTTAATTTTCTTTCAAGTATCTGTTTTGAGTCGGTATATAGCATGTACATTAAATATTGTATTCTAATTTTTAATCCAATGTGCTAATTTCTTTGTCAATTTGTGAGATGTATGAGGATTTTATAATTAACAAGTTTTTTTAAATAAATCATATTCTAATTAACACGTTGACAAAATTATGCATTTTTACATGCTGATTGTTAATGGCAAATTTTACAATGGACCTTCAATTTTAATTTCCAATCTATTATTTCTATGACAACTGTATTTAATTTCATTGATATAAATGCTACTAAATTATTATATAGTGGGAACTGTTTTTTATATAATACAGCATTTTCTTTTCTTTTAGATAATATCACTTCATCAGAAGAAAAGTAAGAATATTGGAATCAATAATTAAAGATTTTTTATTATAAAATTTAACTAAATTTAAGCATTTTAACTATAGAAATTTTTATGGTATTACAATTAAAATTGAAATATCTTTATACGTATAAAATAAAAATTAAGTTTCAGGTTTCAAAAACAAATAAGCTTTACGTTAACTTTATATACATAAGTTAAATAAAATTAATTAGTATTTTTATAATCTTAAAAATAACTTTTTTGGTTTATAATTTTAATTGCACTATCATATGTATTTTAATTTGTAAATGCAATTAATTATTATTTCTTATTCATTATAATTGCCAAACAATATAAATTAATCAATTTGTAAACATTCTTAAAACATTTTAACAAAGAATGCTGTTGAAAAACTTTTGACACAAAAAGTTGAATTCCATGCAAAAGAGTTTTGGCGATTATGCCTAGGCACCTCTGCAAATGTAATATTTTGTTTAGTCATCTCTACATGTGTAATAGTGATCAAAAGTTGATTTTCTCTAATATCTAACAAGACCTCAAATTTTGTCTAATACTGAATATATTTTATTTTAAAATTAACTTATCATAGAATTTCTTTTAAACTCACAACCAATTCATTCTTCTCACTTGATATTTATATGAATTAATCTAATTTTTTTGAAGGCAACAAAAACGTGAATAACAAAATAAAAAGTGTGTGAATGACGGGAACAAATGAATGATTATGCATTATACATGTGTGATAATTACTTCATTGTGTGATTCGTTTCTTTGTTATTGAGCTTGTTGAGCCGTTCTTTACAATTACTCTGATTATTTTTTTATCCATAGACATTCTCTAATTTAATTTTTATTAGTATAGGCATGTTTTTGAACTCGAATTTAAAGCCGAAGAGAAGCAAATTATGAGAGATTGTTAATGATAAATATACTTTTGTAGAGATCTAAATTAAAAAGAGTAAAAAATTTCCAAATAATTAAGTCTTATGGATGTCAAAATCGCTGTAATAATAACAGATCTATTGTTCAGCTTCCTAAAATAACCCTCATTTGATACCATGAATTGTATATTTGTATGCCAATTTTGAGATATAGATTTTAACAGAGCAGTTTTGACTTCATGCAACGCATGAACCATATAGCATTGTTTTTATTTTAGTCTGCAAGCTCTTTGAAGTCAAAACTCTGTTAAAATCTTTACCCCAATTTTCAGCCATCCAAATTGAATGCAGAGTACCTACTTAGGTTTGATGGGCTCAATCACCGTTCAATCTCCATCAATATGTGTGCGCTCTGCTTTAAAATTTGTGTATATTTGTTTCGATTTCCGTAGGCACATATCTTAATAGAGATCGGACGGTGCTGTCGCTAATTAGACCCAAAAGTATGTCTGATGCCCATCGGACTTACTTTGTTTTGTAAAAGTACATCAATGTTCAACCACCCAGATTACCCTTATTACTATATAAAATTCAAAACAATATTATCCAATACTAATTTTTTTTAACAAATTATTAACACATCAATTATAAGTGAACATCAAAGTAATTTTGTATTTATTAATATTATATTTATTAGTTACACAAACCGAAAGAAAGAAGCGATGAGAATTGCAAGTGGAGGTGAGAAGAGACGGAGGCAGGTTAGGTGATAATAGTTCATATCGGCCGTTGAATAGGGAAAAAAAGGTTAAGAAATTGTAAAGGAGGCTCTAAGAATCTTAGATGTACTTTTTTTTCCGATATTGTATAGCTAGCTATGAAATAGTAAAAAAGAATACATTTTTGTCAGATTGATAGGGAAATTCACTCGTCTGCTTTGGTTTAACTTTATAATTTTGAAATAAGCTACACTTAATTATATTTATTTTTTGGATAATAACCAAATATATGTATACGTACGTACGTAGCCTAATTGATTAATCAGATAATTTAAATTAAAATGATGGTTATATATATAGTCTTTTATTATATTTTGTTTATAAAACTTCACTCAAAATAAACTATTTCATCCAATGTCTGATGTGAAGCGTGAAGTATAAAATGAATATGTCACTATTAACATTTTTTAATACTGTTGTATGGCTGTCTCCATATTGTTTCTTAGTATCTGGGCAGCATATAGCCCAACTGTTGTGAACGTAAGAAAAGAAAATTTTGTTCAAATGTAGAAATTGTAGGTTATCATTAGTAAATAATTTAAAATATTGGGTTTAATTTGAAAGTAAAAAATATTGTAGCTCAAAGTGCACTGGTGCTGACAGCTGAGAGCATGGCCAATAGTTAGGGAATAACAACGACTCTTAAAAGTAAATTCTTTTTGACATGTATACCAAAGATCATGTTGTCTATATTATGCATAGCAAACTCCAATTATATTTACAACAGGGCTCAAAATACAGCCCAATAGTTATGTTGCCCGAAAGAGCCTCTCAAATCTCACTCGCCAACTTAGCATCCATCACAAGGATCACTCGCCGCAGTTAGCTGGTCCGACGACAGTTTTGAATCTGGTAATATATTATTTTCTTCGTGTAAAAAGTTGGCCGCTTAGACAAAAAAGTAATGCATTTTGATTTTTGAAGTTACACTCAATTGATAATTAATGTCTTAAAATTGAACAGAACAAGCCTTTTCTATCTCACTAAGCCAACTGTTAATTTGCAAATAACTGCAAAAGGTTAAATATGCAAAAATCTGAACTGCTCACAAGCCATTTTTCTTAATCAGAGAGTAGTGCAGCTGAGAGCAAGGCTGAGGGAGATGAGTGGAGATCTGCATTTGGAAACGGGTATAGCGAATTCAGATCCAATAGTTCAAATTTAGTTGTTCTTTTTCTTAATATTTTTCCTTCATTTCGTTGCATAAGTGATTTCTCATTGACGGGTTATGTTAACTTTTATTTTATTTTTATTAATTGGATCGTATTAATTATTTATCTTTTACTGTTCTTGTGCACTTTAAATAGGTGAATACATGTACCGTCTTGGAAATTTATGTGTGCCCTGAATTATTAAAATTAAATAAATTTCTTCAATATTATATCACATGGCTTGTAAGTTTGGACTGAATTATTTATTTATTTAATAATGGAGTAATATATTATCGGTTGCTTTCTTGGCTGGAAAGGTATTTCTTTTTATTTTCTGTTGCCCACCAAATATAATTGGGCTAGAGATGCCTAATGGGGGGCCTCGATCGCTGATGTATCAACCTCAACTTTTATCAAATTAATTTCATTGTTAGTTTCCAATTTCCTTATTAAATCGAGATTTACTTTTCAATAATCCAAATATATACAGTTTTGTTATTCAATTTAGTAATTCAGTTCATAACATTTTTATTTTTCTCTTTCCAATATGAAGAAATCCTATTGAAGCTTTTGGTCAAATTAATAGTTTACATGTACTTCATCCTTTTTTATTTATTTTTTTTTTGCAGGAAAAAAAGCTTCTATTCCTAAAATATTTAAATGCAAGAATTCAGATTTTCTTTACTGTAAATATTTACAGGTACAGTTCTAGTCCCTCAGATTTGCACACTAAAGCTATTTTTTTAGAGTATGCCAGAGAAATTGATGCTAATGTTGACAACTTAATATGGAAAATTAAAGTTGTGCTTGAGAAGTATATTGATTTTTTTATAGTAAGACTTTAAAATAAAACAATAATTTTCTCTTTGAATTTAATTAAACAATATTAGATTTCACATCCAAAATTTTTCACAAAGCAAGCGCAAAATTTCCTAAAAGATATTAAAGTAAATTACTGCTCTGACTAGATACTGCCTATCTTTTGTTTGACATCTTTAAAAAACGAAAAGCAAACGAAAAACAAGATTCGTTTTTACAAGCACCATTGTCTCACATGCATCTATAAACCTTGTTTTTTATCTAATTCAATCAAAAATAGAGGAGTCAAGTGATGTAAGGAAATTTATCGAAATTACAGAAAACATAAAGTACCCAAACATATATGGACGTATTTGTGGGTTACTTTACATGCATGTTTACAGGTACACAAAGAATTCATAAGACATGCAGCCTCAGCCTGCACCATATATATTACAAATAATAGACGTTACTCCCAGAAAAAAAAAAAAAAAAAAGAAGTTAAAGTAAAAAGTATGTGGTTACTGATAGATATTACCACTCGACCAAATCAATCATATTATTTATAAGCTTTCAACTCTTACGTGCTGTAGCTCAGGAGGCAAGTGCACCTTGATTAAGTAAGCGGGACTTACTTGGAGGTATGTAAGCTTTGGCATGACCCGAGGTGCCACTGTCAAAGGCAAGTTCCTCGAAGCAGACACTTTCAAGAATTGTAGGGCAGGGAATCCTTGTGGACAGTTAAGTGATATTGGAATTAAGACCCTTCTTCCAGTAATTCTCATAATTAAACACGAACTCCAAGCGAAGTTTTTTTAACTTTCCAAGCTCCGGCATTGGATCATGATCAAGGTTGGAACAACTAAGCGTGAGTTTAACAAGGTGTGGTGGAAGCAAGCTAGCCTCTAGGTTGACATTCTCAGGCCATTCTCCTTTCAAGTGTAAGGATTGCAAATTCTGATAATTTGGGAGTGCTTTTGGGTAAACAATCTCCATCGGGAGTTCACGACCTTCAATCAATAGGGACACTAGAAGAGGCCACGTTTGAAGTTGATTGGTTATTGAAACCCATTCTTCAGATTCATAATATATAATACCAAATTTACGCAGGTTGGGGAACTTCACATCACAGATTGATATTTCCCCGTCATCAAGATCCAACCACTTCAGGGTCTGTAGATTGCTCATTACGGTACCTTTTGGTATTGGTCCACCAATTTTATCCCCGTAGTTAACCAGTACATGCCTTAATGTACTAATTGTCCATAAGCCATCAACTTTGCTGTTAGTACCTATCCCTCGTATATTATCCAGAGTTTGTGACCCTCGTATATCCAGAGTTTCAAGACACTTCATATGACGAAAAGAAAATGAGGAGCTGGAAATGTAACAGCCTATAAGCCCCAAGTATTTCACGTGAATCAACACTTCTAACCATTCTAATTTAAATTCGCCTCCCACTATTTCTAGAACTTTAAGCTGTCTAAAATTAGAGCCATAGCTCATTAAATTACACATAGAACCAAACAATAGTAAATTAAGAACGGGTATTTGGACCTAGATATTCCAGGAAATGTGGATTTCTCTCTTGGGCTTGTAGCGAAGCACGTCGAATTATTTTGTTGGGCTTTTTGTCATCTGATGCTTGTGAGAAAACTGTGACAAAGTTTTCTTGTCCGGCTATATTCATTGCCAATTCGCGGAGAATATCATGCACCTGGAACTGCCTTATCAAACCATTCTTAAATCGGCTCAATACTTGAACCATACTCCTGAATTAAATTTTGTGTATACATAAGTCAGCAAATACTGAAAATAAGGATTTAAATCTATTTGGAATGATATGTTCATGAAATTTGTGCATACTTAATTTCATGACTTGATTCATGTGCTTGGCATGTGACAAATTTAATTTTGTATTTATATGAATGTATTTTTCATGAAGCTATTTATTAACTTAATTAATGTTTTAATTTCTAAAATTGAATCGTAGAGGATGTGTATGAAATGGCCTGTGAAATTAATGTTTAATTGATTTTCATAAGTTGATGTTTAGTTGAAAATTATTTGTGGTACAATAATAGGTTACAAATTGAGCGGCTTGTATTGGAACAATACAGTTAATGGAGTTCAATTAATTTCAATTCAATAGAATTAAATAGAGATGATTTTCAATTGAACATTGTTGTATGGAATAAAAATGACGAAGAATTAATTCTTCTCTATTTATTGATTGGAATGTGCACAAAGTAAAAGAGAAATTATTTTATTTAAATAAAAATAACATTTGTACCCTTAATTAAAGTATATACTTGCATTGATTTAATTTCCAGTACCTAGTATAACTTGTGAAATAGCTAGTTCAGTTATTTTTCGAACATAACGGGTTTATGCTCGAGTTTGCACTGGTACCTAACAGTACTAGTCTTACTGGTACGAACAGTACCTAGCTAATTTTTTTATTTAAAACTTCATATGGGAAAGCTGTATAGTCATGTGCTAATATGTTATAGTAAGACATTAAAATATAACAATTATTCTCTCGTTTAATTTAATTAAACAATTAATGTCAGATTCCACGCACATTCAAATTCTCTACAAAACATACACAAAATTTCCTAAAATAAAAAAAAATTAAAAAATTAATGCTCTAACAAGATCCTACCAATCTTCTAATTTGACATATTGAAAAAAATAGAAATTTCAAATTTGCAAGAAACAATCGAAAAAACAAGATTCGTTTGCACCAACACCATCATCTCACATCTAGAAACCTTATTTTTAAAATTCAAGCAAAAATGAGGAGTCAAGTGATCTCCATAAAATTATTCATTAGTCATGCATCATCATCACTACAATAACAAACCTACAATTCTGCCTTAAAATATATTACAAAGTTGTGCTATAAGAAAAGCTAAATATATACATGCCTGCACCATATATATTACTATTTTTAATACACGTTTTTCCCAAAAAAAAAAAGTGAAATGAAAAAGTGGTCACTGTGATACATATTACCACATGACCAAATCAAGAATATTAAAATCATGTTTCATCTGTCACGTGCTGTAGCTCAGGAGGCAGATGCACCTTGGTTCTGTTATCATACCTTTGGAGGTATGTAAGCTTTGGCATGACCCCCTGTGCCACCGTCAAATCCTTGACTCTCACATCAACCACTTTCAAGTATTGTAGGGCAGGGAATCCTTCTGGACAGATTATTGGACCCTCCCAATCGTCAGTGAACGCAGACAACAAGGAAAGTTTTTTTAGGCTATTCAACTTTCCAAGCTCCGGCATTGGATTATGATTAAGGCGGGAATACCTAAGTGTGAGTTTAACGAGGTGTTGTGGTAGCAAGCTAGCCTCTACATTGACATTCTCAGGCCACTTTCCATCCAACCTTAAGGATTGCAAATTCTGATAATTTGGGAGTGCTTTTGGGTAAACAATCTCCATCGGGAGATCATTTCCATTGATCCCAAGGGAGACCAGAAGAGGCAACGTTTGAAATAGATTGGTTATTGAAACCCATTCGTTAGAATCATTACAAATACCTAATTTACGCTTACAAATACCTAATTTACGCAGGTTGGGCAACTTCCAATGACATGCTCCCTCAACTATTACCCACTTCAGGGTTTGTAGATGGTTTAGATCAATACCTTTCGGTAATGGCCTTTCAAAAGCGCTCGTATTCTGGACATGCCTAAATGTACCAATTGACCAAAAGTCATCACATGGTAGCTTACCCCTACACTGTCGCACATCCAGAGTTTCAAGACTCCTCATACGTTGAAAAGAACATGAGGAGAGGTCAATTTTACATCTTCTAAGCCCCAAGTATTTAAGGTGAATCAACTCATCTAATGATTTTAATACTAATTCACTGACATAGCTACCCAATATTTCTAGAACTTTAAGTAGCCTAAAATTAGAGCAATCTAAGCGTAGTATCTCAAAATGTTCAGACTCAAACCATAATAAAGAACGGGTATTTGGACCTACATATTTGATAAATTCTGAATTCTTCTCTTCGGCTTGAAGCGAAGCACGTCGGATTATTCTATTGGGTTTTGTGTCATTTGATGCATGTGAGAAAACCGTGACAAAGTTTTCACGCCCGGCTTCTTGCATTGCCAATTCGCGGAGAATATCATGTACTTTGAAGTGCTTGATCAAACCATTCGTAGATCGACTTTGTACTTGAACCATACTCCTGAATTAATTTTGGTTTATAAACAAGTCAGCAAATACTAAAAGTACACCGAAATTAAAATAAGCAATTAATAGAATTTGTACGTAATTCTAGAAATAACAAGTTTTGTAAATTTTTCTCTAGATTTGAAGAGAAATATTTTAATATACATATATGTTGGTTGAAAATTTGGAATAATATTAAAAAATTCAAAATTTTTTTTTTTTTTTAAATCCTAATCCCTCACGCCAAATTATAATTTTGATCCCTCAATCACCTAAACATCAAATTTTGATTTTATTCTTACAGCTGTGTTTTAGTATCAAATCGTATCTACTATTTTTGTTTTTGCAACACAAGTGAGAGATACCTAATTGAAAAAAAGCTTTTGTTCAGTTTATTTAAAAAAAAAATTGAGAACATGTGCTTGGTACATATACAAGGTTTTCTCGAAGAACCTACTTATTAAAGAAGAACATGAATTTTGAATAACATTAATTAAAAAAAATTAACTATATTTTTTTTAAATCCTTGTCCCTCACACAAAATTATAATTTTGCACCCTCAATATCCTAGAGCTGTGTTTTAGAATCAAATTGTGTCTACTATGTTTTTTGTAACACAAGTGAAAGATGCCTAATTAAAAAAGAAGCTTTTGTTACTAATCTATTTAAAAAAAAATAAAAACATGTAATTGGTAGAAGGTTTTCGAGGAAGAAGCCAAACGACAACAACAAAGCCATTAGTCCCAAACAAATTGGAGTAGGCTAGAAATGAAATCCAACCGGAGTCACAAAACTAATTAGCTAGGTAGATAGTAGTAGTAGTAGTAGTAATGGTACCAATAATAACAACAATACTATGCCTACACTATTTATTAGAACAAAAAATCACAAATCTTGAGAAAAGGTTTATGATACATGTGATAGAAGTTGAACTAATATTTTCTTGAAAAAATTGGATCTTGCAATAAAGTGTTAATAAGGCCTTATAGCTTACATTAATTTTTTTCATCTTATACACCACTTCAGTCGATTATTTTGTATTTTTTTTTACTATTTTATGGATGATCTTTACTTCTTCTAATCTTGTATAAAACAAAATTAGAATATATATCAAGTACACCTGAAGTGTATTCTATGAAGTAGTTAATTTGTGACAAAAACGTTTGCAATAATATTGTATAGTTGCTTGAAAAAAAAAAGAAATATAACCTTTTAGCAAGTTCCTCAAGGCAGTCCTCAGCCAATATCTCCATTGTTGCTGTACCCTCGAGTGGTATGAACCCCTCTGCTACCCACATTCTGATAAGACGTTTTGCTGAAATCACAGAGTCTTCCGGAAAAGAAGCAAGATACTGGAAGCATGCCTTGAGATAATAAGGCATATCTTCGTAGCTCATTGCTAAGATTTGCATGCAGCTACTACCGTCTGAGTGCCAATTCATTGTTTGCAGCACCCTTTCCCATGCAGGGTAGGACAGTTCTTTGGTTGCAAGGATACCACCTAATACTATCAAAGCGAGAGGTAAACCCTTACATTTCATTGATAGTTTGTGTGCAAGCTCAAGGAGATCGTTGGGGCATTCTTTATAAGGGAGAGCCTTTTTGAGGAGGAGATCTAGGCTTTCCTTGCTATCTAAGAAGTTGAGCTCGTATGGTGGGATTTGGGAGTCAGCAAATCTAGCAACTTCAATGAACCTGCTAGTTATCAGGATACGACTACCGTTCTTGACATCAGGTAATGTATCTTTTATTTGAGTCCACAAATCACCTGTCCACACATCATCTAGAATGATCAGATACCTCCTGCTACTTAAAAATCTTTTGAGCTCGCCCACATAATAGTCCACATCCCGATCCTTCGGTACAGAATCATTGTACTTGCTGATCATCTTTTTCAAGAGATCAGTTAGGTTGAACTGTTGAGAGATTGACAACATTATATCGTAGTCGAAATCTGCTTGGGCACTGTTTATACAAGGAAAGAAAATAAATTATAAGATTGATTTCTAGCAAGGTTTCGCAACCATGTATTACTAAGATCTCAGAAATATATATTGAGCCCCCGATCAGTTAGGATTACTATTAAATCCTCAAATCAATTTATAACTGTATTACTAGTTGATCGTTGCTATACGTATGTAGCAATTCACACCAACTCTTATTATTATTATTGTAATTATTTTTATCAATAAAACATAGCTGAAAAAGAATATTCTGTGCTTGCCTTTTGTATACCATAGATGCAAGGGTAGTCTTTCCTAGACCTCCGGCACCGACGATGGTTATGACGGCCCGTCTAGGTGTTCTTTCAGGGCGCAACAGCTCCAGAATATTCTTCTTGTCAGCCTGCATGCCTACGACTTCATTTTCGTCTACTTCAGAATATGTAGGTCTCCGAAAAGGCATTCTGGCTATCTCCCCCGTCCTCCTGTCCTCCATTGGTAGGTCTTTGATTCCATAGGCGACCCTGCTCTTAGAGATCTCTTCGAGTAGATTTTGAATTTCATCGAGTTCAGTGCCAAGTTTGTGGAGGTTAGGCAGCTTCATGGGCTTCTTGCACACCTTCTTGAGTTTTTGCAAAAAGCTGCTGGCCTCTTTTCTGTGGTGACCTTCAACTGCAGGTAGAAAATAGGTGTCGGTTGCATCCGCGATGCGATAGGCCACATCACGGAGCTCATGCAGCCAGTTCTGCACTCTCTCATCTCCCTTACGTTTTGAATCTGCATCTATCAGGCAGCATTTAATTCGGACCAGCTCGCGCTGAACCCGTTCGACTTTCTTCCCAACCCCACCCAAGAACTGTGCTTCCTTCACTGTGAAATCAGCAAGGTTCTTGAGTACAAACTCTACAACCAACTCAGCCATTGCTCTCTCTCGTTGTCTTTTGAAATGTGAATCAGTGAAAGAGGATATTATTAGCTAATGCCGAGTGCAGATGACGATCCTAGGCAAAGATGGCATCTTTTTATAGCCAAACGGATATCATGTATGGACCTAATTGCAAGAATATGTTTAATTAATTTTTGGAATACCCACTTGCTGATTAATTAGTAATTATTAGTTGTTAGTTGGTAGTTGTACTTTGTTTTTTTTTATAATTTTTGTTTCCTTTTGTCCTGAGATGATCCTAATTGATTGGATCCAACCAAATATAATTTTTTTTGTTGTACTTCTTTTTCAGCCTTTGACATGGTATTTGATATTATATATGCATTACTTCAATTGTGAAGATGACAATGACCCCAGACGTGTATTACCAGTTAAAACAAATTCTCTCAATTATAGATAATAACTGTCATTTTTTATAATAACAATTTCTTCTTATTACTGTTTTTAACTTTTGATTTAACTTTTATCGAATTTATCCTACTCTTTACCCTACCCTTACCCGTTAATATTATCGAGTAACGAAACGGAAGCAAATTAATAACGGATAATACTAATATAATAATTAGTTTCATTATATTTTATAAATTAAATATAACTCATTAATTTCACACATATGTAATTACATTTCTAATAAAAAATAAAAATAGATGTACAAGCAATTGCAACTAAATTATTTTTTTATAAAGGAAGAAAATTCAAAAACACGAATACATATTTAGGTGGGTTGGAAATTGAATTGAATATATATTTAGATTTTATATTTATCCTATAGGGTAACGGGTACGAAATAGTCATTACCCATACCCTTACCCATTTGGTTAACGAAAAAAAAATATTATCCATACTCATATCCAATAAGCTAACGAAACAAAAAATCTTATCCATACCCGCCTTATCGAATACGATACGGGTTGGGTAAACGGCTGAAAAGGTACCATTGACACCCCTAATTTAGATGTTTTCACTTGTTGCACATCAACATTGTACATAACTACATATATTGTCAACTAGGGCAACTACGTACTATTTCGTTGGACAAGTTATTAATTCTTATTTTAAATTACAATTATTTCTTCTATAAATGTTGATAGTGCTCTACTTTTATAGTATTTGTACAACTTTTCTGGGATATGTTTGTCTTTTGAATTCTCCAACAGGCAAGCTCTCCATTTTGTTCGGATTTATTATTATTATTTTATAATAGGTTCTTTAAAAGGCCAACTTGAATAGCATAACGTGTCATAATAATTGGTTCTTAATAATACAATAATTGTGTAACATGTAAATTTATTTGTTAAATAATCACATCACATTAACTGTGATATTTAGCAAACTTTTTTGTTTTTTGAGCTGAATTCAAATTAGATGGATGGTTCAAATTTGATTACAAAGTTATGGTTTCCTTCTGCAAGTATGATATTGATTAGAAAATTAATTAGAATATAAACATGCCACAAGACGTGAATAGACATTTCATCTCAAAGCATCTTACATGATGGCAGATGCATGTATAGCTAGTTTTCTAATTTTCTGAAATCGAGGCCACAATTAATTTAATGGGCTCAAGGTTTGAGAAAATGCATTTTTAAACATATGCAGTTTCAGTCCAAGTAGTTGGGATAAATATATAGTAGTTACTAGCTAGTTTGGGGTAAATATAAATGTAAACAAGGACAATTGTAGATCCAAATGAATACCGTACGTTGATGAATAGGTGAGACCAATTAATGGTCCTAACAAGGCAAAGATTCTCCTGTTCTATGATGCATGCATTGATGGCACAATTATGACAATTACACCATGGTTGTCGGAGCGCTCTCTCTCTCTTTCTTTTTTCTTATTTTCTTTCAATGTTCACTCCCCCCACTGATTTTTGTTAAACGTTGGTGGGAGTTACCAATAAAATAAAATACCTGCTGGGTTTAATTACCTAGTATGAACTGCAACAAAATTTCGAAAATATGAATATTCATAAAGTTTCAAATTAATTAAGCCCCTTATGGTTCTATTAATTAGTTCCGAAGAATATTACTGTTATTAAAACTGGAATTGACCAATAATTCTAGTCGCTTTTGCTGCAACTCTATCTTCCTCCTGTCTATTGCTTTGCCTCCTACCCAAATACCAAACGGAGCTCAAAACCTCTCCAATGGCGATTTTAACAATAGACAAATTATCCTACTCATTCTCTTGACGACTTTAAGATTAATAAGTAAACTTTCGGGAGGAGAACTGCAAGGAGTATTAAATCTGTGAAGTTAAAAATATACAAGTTGAAAATTTGTTCGAATTTTTCATAATTTGAAAATTAAATTTGAAATTCATTTTAATTTGTGATTTACTTGCCTGTTTTATCAAACGGAATTCTTTCTTCTTATCTCTAGAATGTTGATTTACCAATTCAGACCTTGACTGCGATGGTCTTCTAAAAAGACAAATTGATTAATTAACGCTGGGACCGGGAACAGGAGGCCACTATTCCTATGCTAGGATAATTGAATTGATTCATTCATTCATTGGAGATGAATAATAAACCCAATGAATAGAATTTGAGGCCTTTTGCAGTTTATATTAAGCCTATTTGTTACAACCAAATTGCTCCTCGTTCCAGCCTTGTTACACCCAAAGCATACAACTTTCTTGTATATATACATACATATTTTTTTTCTATATTGTTTACTATAAAATGTCATGGTTATACTGTAAAATTGTCCCTCATTCGCAAAATGAAAATTTTATATGATTGATGCACATCCACGTTTCACCCTATTGTTTGAAAGTCTAACTCCACCTTTGAATGTACCTATATATTATAATAACAATTGCTTTTTTGATTAATAGTTTTTGACATGAGTAGGACTATAGATTGTTATTAAACTTACCCAGTTCTTTGTCTGCTTAACTTCAAAATAAATTAAAAAACTCTAACTACTGCTGTTTGGTTCTCTCAAAGAGTGAAATCGTATCATTAGTGTTATTTCACTGTTTTCTCATTCCGTGTAGCATTTCACTATTTTCAATGGTGCAGTCCAACCAAGCAGTTCCTGTTTTCTGCACAATTAAATTTTTATTTATTGAAAGAAATCATAGTTTCAGTAAATGTAAATGTGGTGTAGTTACATGAGGTAAATGTAAATGTAAACAAGGACAAATGTAGACCAAAATTAATACGGTTGGTTGATGAGTAGGTGAGACCAATTAATGGTCTTCTAACAAGGCAAAGATTCTCCTGATCTGTGGGAATTCGTATCCTCTGCATTAACTCAAAAAGAATCTTTAATGAATCTCAACCCTCCGATCTATATTTTTAATATTCGTATAGATTAGATCCGCACTAATATTGAAAGCCCCCCTATGTTATAGGTAGGAGCTAAATTAGCTCAGTTTAAAATCAGACGGTTGGGATTCATTAACTCAAAAAGTTTCCTTTTGAGTTAATGTAGAGGATACGCGTTCAATCTATGGTGGGATCATAGATCTAGTAGTAACATGGAATTCAATGCATGCATGCATTGATGACACAATTATGACAATTACACTATGAGTTGTCGGAGCGCTCTCTCTCTCTCTCTCTTTTTATTATTGTCTTTCAATGCTCTCCCCGCACTGATTTTTCTTATATATATGCTGGTGAGAGTTACCAATAAAATAAAAGGCAGCTAATAAAAGTCCCCGTACTAAAATTTCCGAATTATCTCCACACCATAACTGCATAGGGGATCATAACTACTTGAGGAGATCATAACTACTTTGGGGTCGCAAAGATCCAACACTGAATTTTTTTATTCTAAAAGTATTAATATTGTCATTCTCAACTATTTAACCCTATGCACGGAAGTATTTACAATTATGAGGTGAACAATCTTTACTTAATGAATTGTCTCCCCCCCAATCAAATCTCCCAAACATCCTGCACCATAAAAACTTGGGGGGACCACTCAAACTACATGGAAGGCCTTACACATTTTTAGAGGTGGGTGTTTTTTCTCCGTTCAATCTCATCCATATTTCTGATGATCTGTGAAAAATTTTACGAATTTAAAACTACGAACATCTTCTATGTGATTTTCTCTCTCAAAAAAGATTAATGATGAAGTATTTTTCGGCTCGTCATCACGCAAGTATATATATAAAGAGAGAGAGAGAGAGAGAGAGAGAGTGACTAATATCAAAACGTTTGTTCCTAGCCCTCCGGTGCTACCAAGTCATTTTTCGATTTCCAAAGTTCAAACAGTCGATCCAAACCGTTAGATGTTCAATCTATATTAAAATGTGCTTGGAGACCAAATTTTACATTTTTTAGCATTTTTTACTATTTATGAAGATGGTTTGAAAATCGCTGTTTTCAATAGTGCTGAAAAATATTTCAAAACAGTGATTTTCAAACCATCTTAATAAATAGTAAAAAAATTCCAAAAAATATAAAATTTGGTCTCCAAGCACATTTAATATAAATTGAACATCAAACGGTTTGGATCGACCGTTTGAACTTTGGAAATCGGAAAATGACTTGGTAGCACCAGGAGGCTAGAAATAAATGTTTTGATATTAGCCACTCTCTCTCTCTCTCTCTCTCTATATATATATATATATATATATGTGTGTATATATATATATCGTCGTGGAAGTATTTATATCTTATCATGCAAGTATTGTTTACATATGACACTGCATTACGTTTGAAAGTATTAACATCAAATATTTCCAAGTATTTATATATATGAGGTCTACAATTTTTATTAAAGATGAGAGATCGCGATAAATTGCCAATAAATCGCCTGAGGTTTGAAAAAGGAAAAGCGTCACATTAAAGTATTAATGCGGGACGAAGGGGGATTATATAATTGGTGGGGACCAAAAGTACATCATTAGAGGAAGGTTGACATAGGAACCATTGAGAGACTGAAAAAGGAGATGATATGATTATTCAAAATGAAATACCTGCTGCGTTTATCTAGTATCATGAACTGGATGAAAATTTCGATAATATGAATTTTCATAAAGTTTCAAATTAGGCCCCTTATTGCTCTATTAATTCCGACGAATATTAGTATTATTGAAATTGGAATTGACCAATAATATAGTCGCTTTTGTTAAAAAGAAATATTTGTCCAATGAATACATATTCCTGAAAGCGTTGATCCATCTTTTAGCCAAACATTTGTTACTAAATTATGTCAACAAACAGAGTTTTTATTTATAGAAATAGTATAGCCTCTTAGATGAATTGTCAGATTTTTTTCGATTCACAAGAAGGAATCGGATTCTGGAACCAGTTCATTTAGAAATCCTTGAAGAAACCGATCCAAGCAACGAGTTCCTTTAGATACCACTCTACGCAGAAAATTGTTTGTCTAGAACATCAGAAAAATCAGAGAATAAAGCAACTGGATTCTGGAACCAGTTGCTTTGGAGATGTGTTTCATTTTCCCTGCAATCCATTTTTCTCTCTACTGCTTTGCCTCCTACCCAACCTGAGCTCCAAACCTCTCCAATGTCGGATTTAACAGCGGATAAATTATCCTACTCATTTTCTTGCCGACTTTTAGATCTGTTTGTTGCATTAGATCAGTGATGTTAAAAACGTACAAGTTAAATTTTGTTTGAATTTTTCATAATTCAAAAATTAAATTAGAAATTCATTTTTATTTGTGATATTACTTGTGTGTTGCTTGCATGTAGTATATTTATGACTAATATAGCTAAATTTATTTCGTTTAATTTAATTTAGGTTAAAAATTTTACTCCTTGGAGATGAATAATAAACCCAATGAATAGAATTTTAGGCCTCTTGCGGTTTATATCCATCCTATTTATTACGTCCAAATTGGTTTCATTATTAATTAAAAGCAGTATATATGGAATAATTTGTTCTTAAATCTGACGTCCATATAGGTAACAGATTTGAAATATTTATAAACAATAATTATGAAGTTGTGCCATCAATGTTAGAATTTGTGAAACTCAAATCTTTTCCTTGCATTCAAAACAATAGCAGATTTGAGAAGGCAACAAAATAATAAATAGCTTTTGCAGATCTCCTTTTTTTGCAGATGTCTTTATTAATTACATGTGTTGGAAACCACAATTCTGATCTTGTTGACCATTTCTGAAGAGCTTTGATTCTTGGAGAAAGCATAGTTTGAGTAGACAGGAGAAATGGAGAAGAAAGCACTGGAGAAGAATGATAACAAAGACTGATGAGCTGTCAAGTTATGATACGCTACACAATGAATGCATTTGGTTATATAAATACCATTACGAATAATACTAATACAAAATTCGTGTCCACCACTTATTTAGCACAGAAGTATTCATACAATCAAGAGTAAAGAACATTCTCCAAGTTTTTTTTTTTTTTTTTTTTTTGACTTTTCCATATCAACTTTCCAACGATAGAATAAATAAATAAAAGTTGATGCACAATTATTATCTATATTACATAAAGCTAATATTGACAGTTGCAGTTCACTTGACTATATATGTGTCTTGATATATCTTTTCTGATCCAGAAACCTCAAACAATTCAATCTCAAAACGGCTCAGATAAACCAAAATTTGAACAACTTAGAATTCAAATGATCGGAACTTGAGATAATTAAGATATCCGACAACGATCCGAAATGACCTTTTGTCAAGCCCGCTTGATTATCTGGCACTAATTTTTTTACATATATATATAAATGATTTTGATACAGTCATTATTGCTTGAAAAGCGTACTTAGAAATTAATTAGTTATTTTTTATTGTGGCTTTGGGGGTGCATTAGATAATACCAAGTGCATTTAGGTGGATGACTTGAAATAAATTTTGGGTTTTAAGTAAATCGGGCCTTACTGGGCTGGGCCAGAAAAAGCCCTGAGCGATTGCTCAAGTGTCAAGATATATTTGAATTATGTTTCTAAAAATATATTGGGCTTTTTAGATTTGTGTCCAAAAAATTAATTTATAGCATGTTTTACCTTCCAAATTTTTCTACAAAAATTAAGATCATAAAATAACAAATTAAAGACGTCAAAGTAAACTTCAAACCTAATTTCATTTATAAACAAAAATAGAGGAGTCAAGTAATCTCCATAAAAAGATTTCATTAGTCATCATCATTACTACAATAACAAATCCCACAATTCTGCCTTAAAATAAATTATAAAGTTGTGCTAAAAGAAGAACACATTACAATTTTTGTGATTACCAATTCCTCCATTAATGCTGTGATAATAATACAAATCTCTTACGAGAATTGAAGGAAATTTAATATTGAACAACAAAAACATATATAAGAAGGAAACTAAAAAAAAAAATATAACTCAGCATTTTTTTCCCACTATTATATCTTACAACTAATACTCATTTGCAATCTAGATGCATTCAATTATTGTACGTATCCTGATTAATGCCATCAAATTATCATATATACAAGAATTAGAGTATGAAGATCAACAGCAGCACGTACACGTTAATTAATGCCATCAAATTATCATATAGTTCGTCTGTGAAAAGAATAATAATAGTATAGAAAACAAAACGCAAATTATCAAATTGATACCCTGACTGTACTTGTGTTTACTTTCCATACATGTGTACAAAAAACACAAAAGAATAATATACATGCATGCTGGAATTTTTTTTATAAACCATAATTAAAAAAAAATATTTTTACGAAACCAACGTGATTACTTTTTTTTACAAAAATCATAAGAACCGAAATGTCATTTCAGTCCAGAATAAAAAAAAAATTTCAGTTCTTATGGTTTATAAAAACAAAATTTCAGTTCTTATGGTTTTTAAAAAAAAAATAATCATGTTGGCTTCCTAAAAAACAAAATTGTAATTATGGTTTATAAAAAAAATTATGCATGCTGCACCATATATATTACTAATAATCTATGTTACTCGGATACAGCAAAATAGCCAGCGTATCCGTGTCGGACACGTATCCGATACCGATACGCGCCCGATACGGCACCGATACGTATCCGATACGCCAGCTGGCGTATCCTTACTCGGCCGATACGGTCGCCGATACTCCGTTGACATTCCAGGATACGACAATTATGTCTTGGATACGGCGGGATACGGCAGGACACGCGTGAACCGCGCAGGTGAACCGCGCCCGTGAGCCGCGTAGGTGAACCGCGCCCGTGAGCCGCGCGTACACCGGCGCCCAAATCAAATATTTTTGGTGCCCAGCGGGATTCGAACCCGGGATCTCTCCCATTCCGCCCAAAACCTTTACCACTGCGCCACGGTTTATCTTGTGTATTATTCCAATAGTTATAGTATTTAATATATACTTAGATTAAACCTTTAATTTTTTATAGTTTGAGCCTTTAATTAAAATTTTTATGATTATCTAAATACAATATATAATTAATAAAAATAATATATATATATATATAATTGGCGTATCGTATCCGGGATATTTGAAAATTGCCGTATCGCCGTATCCGTATCGTATCCGATACGATACCCGTACCCGTATCCATGCAACATAGCTAATAATAGTCGTTTCTCCCCCCCAAAAAAAAATTAAAAGTAAAAAGTAAGTGGTGACGCAATAATATTAATACCATGTGTCACACCCCAACAACGGGGCCGACAACCCGCCGCGCTATCAGCGCAAGGCGATTTTATTATCATGCACAATCTTATAAATATATACATACACTACCAATGACATAGACAAGAGCCACGATACCTGTAAAAACTTTGTGGCATGTCCCGCAATCTTCTAGTTCACATCTCGTTTTTGTGTCTTGCGCTTTGTACCAGGAATCCACCAAGTGGAAAAATGTGAGAGATTGAAAATCTCCCAGTGTGGTATTTAGTTCCAGTCAAGTTATTCTAGACCCAACCAACTAAGCCAAAACAACACTGAGCACGATTATAAGAAAATAATACAGATAATAGAATCCAGAAACAACTTACAAATCTGAAATCCAATCTAGTATCATGTAAAAAGTTTATGAAGAACATGCATGTCTCCTTACCGTAACATAATTCTAAGTTTGGAAAGTGCAATGATGACATACTAAGAAACATGCTTGTAATTTTCACAACATTAAATGCTCCCGTTCAAATAAAAGAAACGATACACACAAAGAAATAATAACTACAACAACCATAAGAGAACACTGAAACAAAATTCAATCTTTTGACATGCATATGATATGATATATGTACCAAAATGCAATGATCATGAATCTTACTTAATGCACAAATGTTCTTGTAAAGCAATTCTTTTAACATTTCTATCTTGCGATCCAGATTTGACACTTTTCTAACTACGGGTCATGCGCTACCACGAATATGGCGCCTACACAATTTCTGTTATGCGCATAACCTGAAATTGTGTGCTTACCACGAATACGGTGCCTACGTGCTTTCAGTTATGCGCTTCCACGAATCAACGGCGCCTACATAACTGGATCACGCGCTACCACGAATACGGCGCCTACGCAATTTCTGTTATGCGCTTCCACGAATTAACAGCGCCTACATAACAGAAATTATGTGCTTACCACGAATACAGCGCCTACATGACCCCGGTCATGCGCTACCACGTAAAGACAGCGCCTACATGACCGGTCAAGTTCCCAAGTTCAATATTCCATCAATACATTACCACGGTCATGCGCTACCACAAAAAGACAGTGCCTACATGACCGGTCAAGTTTCCAAGTTCATTATTTAATCAATTACACATATGACTACATGTTATGCTTCATGATAAATTATACTTTGCGTCATTATCATGCATGCCACTATTCACTTAATTCAAACTTATGATTCAACCAAATAAATTATTATATCAAGTCATGCATCAATTTCAGAAAAGTATGATCATGCATTATGCAAGTACCAGTACCATGCGTACCAAATCAAGCAACCAAATCGACAATGCTAACCAAATAATCCCACAATTAAATCACAATCATCAAGCAATCAACATGCAACCAAAAACAAACAAAGAAACCCACGTGCATACAACAACAATTAAACAAGTTAGAAGGAGCTATGAATAACTCGAAATCCACACCTTAGCAATGTTGGGTACGATGATTACAGTGTCAATATTGCTGTATGGACCTGTTCCACAATACTTCTTTTCCAATTGTGCAAGATCTGCGCCTATGCCGGTGAACAAGATTGATTCAGTAGTTCAATATAGCGTCCTTTAGTACTTTAATTAGTTACAACCTATGGAACTTGTGAAATTCCTGATTGGGCTCGGTCAAGGACATAAAAGAATTTCAATTAATTTGTCATATAAGGTTTAAACAATAAATTTCCTTTTTCATTGATTTTAAGTCATAAAAGATTAGGTGACGAAGATCATATAAATTTATGACATGAATTAAAATTTATGACATGATTTCCTTTTTCCCCAATAGAAAGGTTCAAGTATATAAATTATTTGAATGAGATAATTAAATTACCTTCATGTTATGGAATTGATATTAGGAATATACCAATTGAGGTCTAAGTTTGTAACTTCAAATTTTCTAGATATGCCCAAACTCGGTTATCTCAAATCCAAGACTTTAGTAAGTATAATTTTATAACTTTGCATATCTCAAATCCAAGACTTTAGATTGATTTCAAATTCAGGACTATTTTAAGGTTCTTGACCACCAATCTAAAGTTATAAATAAAACAATTTACAAGTTCAAGCATCGTACCAAAACAAAAATTGGAGAAGTGAGAAGGTTCTAAATACCGGATTAATTTTTCACTCAACACCCACACTACTACAGAAATGGTCATTGTACATGGCACATTGACACGGATTTGGCAATTTTATATAAAAACCGTGTATAAGTTGTAATTTTTTGGATGCCTGAAATATCTGTAGGATCTCTACACGGATATTTATTAAAGAATAAGTGTAGAAAGACGTGAGAGAGCTACACGGATGTTTACTAGGAAATGTACACGGCTTATTGTTTAAATACCAGTGGAGAAAGCCTTGAGAGAGCTACACAGATACTTAATTAAAGAACCGTGAAGAAAGGTAAGAATTGTACACGGATGTTTGTTTAAATGACAGTGTAGATAACCTGTGAGAGCTACACGGACGTTTAATAAAGAGCCGTGTAGAAAGGTCAAAATTGTACACGGTTTTTTGTTTAATTAACATAGTAGAAAGTCTTGAGAGAGCTACATGGATATTTAATAAAGAGCTGTGTAGAAAGGTTATTTTAGGTTTTTGGTTATATAAAAGGCCTTCTCCCCAGCACCGTTTTGATCAATTTATACTCTCCCTCTCACAGTTAACAATTGGGTTGAGATGCAGGTTTATCAATTATGTCGGATCGCAACTTATATCAATATGAGCTACTATTTATGGAGCTCACAGATGAGCGGTCCGATATAATTGATAACCTACATCTCGAATTTCCATGCGAAGTGCTTCATTTCTCCAGTTAATTGGTCTGATTTCTGCACTAAAGTGTTTTTCGAGGGTAATATGATGATAGATGTTATAACTGGAGGCCGGATCTGAGATCTTGGAAGTTAATTTGTATTTCTCCTCTAGATCTTGCTAAGGTGTTTAGTTTAGGACATATGGAACTAACCAAAAGGCTACTTAGGTTAATGTAACTAAAGTAGTCCTTACTTTGGTTACATTAACCTAAGTAGTCTTTTGGTTAGTTCCTTGCATATGTCCTAAACTAATTCGGGCAAGCAAGATCTAGAGGAGAAATACGAAGATTCTCACAAAGGCCTACTGTTAAAACATTTATCTTCATCTTACCCTCTGTAAACATGTATCTCCATATTACCCTCTGTAAACCCTACTAGCACTTTTCATTCTATTTGTTTAGCAATTGATATTTTCATCTTACTGTGTTTTGCTAACTGAAAACAAAGAAAATACTGGCTAGCAAAAATGGAGGCTAGTCAAAAAAAATAAAAAATAATTAGGAAAAAAAAGAATTCCACACGGCTGTTTATATCATTTTATTGTTAGCAAATTGATATTTTCATCTGTTTTGCTATCTGAAAACATAGAAAATACTGGCTAGCAAAATGGAGGCTAGCCAAAAAAATAAAAAATAGTTAGGAAAAAATAAGAAAATTCTACACGGCTGTTTATATAAAAGTCCGTGTAGACAGAAAATTATACACGGCCGTTTATATAAATGTCCATGTAGAAAGAGTAATCTAAACAGCTACCTATATGAAAGTCCGTGTAGCTCTCTCAATGATTTCTACACGGATTTGTAGCTAATTATCCGTGTAGAAAGGTTATTTTAGGGTTGGAACTATATAAAAGGCCTTCTTCCGGCGCTGTTTTTATCAATTAATACTCTCTCTCTCTCTCTGTATTGAATTGGTCTGATTTATGCGCACAAGGATCGAGGCCAGATCTGAGATCTTTGAAGTTAATTCGCATTTCTCCTCTCTATTGCTAAGGTTAGTCATACATATATTTCTCTTTTCTTTATCTAATTTTTCTGTTAATGATTAATTATTGCTTAATTATTTTGGTCAATTATTATTTAATGCATGCGTGCGTGCTTGATTTGTTAAGATAATGTAAATAATTAGTGTATTGTGGTCCAATAACCGACCTACTAATGCTTTTAGGTTCATGCCCGTTCAAAATTAATCCAATAGAGATTAATTTTGGATAGTCCCCCGTTTGGGACTGCTCTTTGAATATTGTGTCTCATTTAGGATGTGAACAGTACATATTAGCGGGATTTAATTAGTATTTGAGAAAATTTCGACAGTATTTCTCCTTATTGCTCCTACGAGTATGTGGTTTTTACGCATACTTGGGGAGTTAAGGGGAAACGCTGCCGAATTTTTCTCAAATACTAATTAAATATTGCTAATATGTGTTCACATATGAGGCATAATCTTCAAAGAGTGGGTTAGGATTGTAAACCGGCCCTTTGTAAGCCAAGAATTTGCTGACCACCATATATGTTTAATTGGAATCTTTTTTTAAAATTTAATTTACAGATGGATTGAAGTTGGATGTACAAATTGCGACGTGGTAGTGCAGAATATTTGGCTCGCGTTGATGAGTTCATAAAATTTGCTGAGAGTTATATAGTGGACACAAAAGATGACGACATCTTGTGTCCTTGTAGAGATTGTAAAATTTTTATAAGATTTGGGGATTCGGAAGAAATTAGAGCTCATTTGATTTGTCGGGGATTTAAGAAAAGATATACATGTTGGTTTATGTATGGTGAGAAAATTGGGGAATGTAGTGGTACCAATAGAAATTTTGTTTTGGATGAGAATGATGATAATGTAGAAATTGTTGATAATTTTGAACTTGAATGCAATGATGATTTTGAGAATGTCGAAAATTTCGATAATGTTGGGCTTGATTGCAACGAGGATGATGAGCTGAAGATTAATATTGATGAAAATGCAAAATACGATTTTACTGAGAATCTATAGGACATGTTATGTGATGTGGAAGATGAAATTAGTGATAAAAATTATAAAAAGTTTCAGTATCTATCTAATGAATCTAAAAAGCCGTTATATCCTGGGTGTACCAAATTTACAAAACTATCAGCTGTGTTGAAATTATTGAACTTAAAAGCAGACAACGGTTGGAGCGATAAGAGTTTCACGTCCTTATTAAAGCTTTTACGAGAGATGCTCGCAGATAACAACGAGTTACCCTGTACAATATATCAGGCGAAGAAGTTGATCTGTCCATTGGGTTTGAAGATCGAAAAAATACATGCATGTCCGAATGACTGTGTATTGTACCGTGGAGAGTACGAGGCCATGCATGTTTGTCCCAAATGCGGTGTTTCACGGTATAAACCTAAGGACCAGGACACCGACGATTGCGATGAAAAAAAAGGGCCGGCCTCCGGCTAAGGCGGTGTGGTATTTCCCGATAATACCGAGATTCAGACGGTTATTTGCAAATCCCAAAGATGAGAAATTGTTGCGTTGGCATGAAGAAGAGCGCAAAAGAGATGGTAAACTCAGACACCCGGCTGATTCAATCCAATGGAGAAACATTGATAGACATTTCGAAGGATTTGGTGGCGAATCACGAAACCTTAAGTTAGGGGTGAGCATAGACGGAATGAGTCCGTTTGGAAGCATGAGCAGTCAGCACAGCACTTGGCTAGTTCTTATATGCATCTACAATCTTCCTCCTTGGTTGTGCATGAAATGCAGGTATATAATGATGTCATTACTAATCCAAGGACCCAGACAACCCGGAAATGACATAGATGTGTATCTCGCACCATTAATTGAGGACCTCCAGAAATTATGGAGGGATGGCGTCCGGGTGTGGGATGCGTACGGCAAAGAGCAATTTAATTTGCGGGCCATGGTATTCTGCACCATAAATGATTTCCCCGCATACGGGAAATTATCGGGTTACAGTACTAAAGGAGCAAAAGCGTGCCCTATCTGTGAAGATGACACGCAGGTGCTGAGGTTGAAAAACTGTAAAAAGAATGTTTTTATGGGGCACCGTAGATTTCTTCCTGTTAATCACCCATACCTAAGAAGAAGAAGGTATTCAACGGGAAAATTGAGCTTGGAGTGGCACGTCGTCCGTTGGATGGGAAGAATGTCTTCATGCGGGTTAAAAACCTTGCTGTTGTTTTTGGAAAATGTGCCAAACCACCACCGAAAATATTTGGAAAAAGAAGTCCATATTTTGGGAGCTACCATACTGGAAATATTTAGAAGTGAGACATTGCCTAGATGTCATGCATGTTGAAAAAAATGTCTGTGACAGTTTGATTGACACATTATTGAACATTTCGGAAAAGACTAAAGAC
Source organism: Carex myosuroides (assembly GCA_028015225.1). Lineage (NCBI taxonomy): Eukaryota > Viridiplantae > Streptophyta > Magnoliopsida > Poales > Cyperaceae > Carex > Carex myosuroides. The sequence goes on along the minus strand of CM051471.1, from coordinate 19,321,935 downwards.
GGTCTTAAAGTTCGAGAAGACATGAAATTAATGGGAATACGACCCGAGTTTGCACCGCAGGATAAAGGGAAGCAAAATGCATACCTACCCCCCGCAATGTGCACAATGTCGAAGATCGAGAAGACGAGCTTTTGTAAATGCCTTCATAGTATTAAAGTCCCATCATGATATTTTTCGAATATTAAGAAGCTGGTGTCAATGAAGGACCTGAAATTGATTGGTCCGAAATCCCACGACTGTCATGTTTTAATGACACATATGATTTCTGTTGCAATTCGGGGATTTTACCGAAGCCCGTGCGACAAATCATTACGAAGCTTTGTTTTTTCTTCAATGCAATTAATTTCCGTAAATACTATATAATTTATTTTAAATACTATAGAATTTATTTTAGAGAATTTATTTTAAATACTATAGAATTTCAATGCAATTTATTTTAGAGAACGTGTAGCACTAATTTAAATACTATAGAATTTTGTAATTGAGTAAGTGTATGAAAAAGTTTTTGTTTACCGTTTCATTGATTCCCGTAATTTATTTAAAATTATTAAAGGGGCCGTTTCTTTTTATGAGAAAATAATTTAAGGGGACGACTTTAATAATTATTATTATGAAATTAAGAAATATAACAACTCCGTGACTATATTAGAAATTTCTGGTTGTGTTGATTAATAATTTATTAATTAACTAATGCTGAAATTGAATTACATCGTTTATAATATTTTTTTAAGTGTTAGGTTTGTGAAAAAGCTCTTAATTAATTAATAAATTACATGAAGATTGAAAATGCCCACTTGCCACTTCTTCTCGGCCCGGCCCAAGTAATCACAAAAATCATGGACTGTATGCATAATTATAAAACATATTTCTTGATTACATGTTTGAAAATCGCAAATATAATTCCTAGTCATTAGTCAGTAATGCACATTCATGATTTTGCATATGTCATATTTGGTCATGAATATTAATTAATTTCAGATAATATTGCGAGATTGATACAAAATGGAGATTCATTTTCTCAGACTAGTTAGAAGCGTTTTAATATAACATTTAATTAGAATGTTGGATAAATGATTTGTTTTTCTTTTGTAGGCCTACAAAAGGAGTGCATATCCTCTGAGATATCTCATTTTGCGTGACTGACGTGTCCGGTGCCTATTTGGAGATAGCATAGGGGCCAGTGTTATTTGAGTTTTGAGATTCGTGCAGAACGTATTTGAACAATGGAGATTTTCCAATAAGTCACGCAAAATATGAGATATCTCAGGCGATGCGAATTTCTACAAAAGCCCGTTTGGGTAAGACTTACGTTCTTTTCAAACAATTTATTAAGAAGACAAAACGAATCCAACGATATATCCTAACCTGAGTCATCCCTCATCTCAACGTCTCGATTTATCTCAAAAGAAGACTCAAGCATGCATGCGCTTCTTGTCGTTGTTATTAGTTCTTCTTCTATCCATTGCTTTAAAACATAATCGTCTAATTTCTCTTGGGGAATTTTTTCTCCATCAAATTGAAGCATAGTAGCCTCCTTGGAGATTTACTACATGAATGAAAGCTGTATTAATTAATGCTTTATTAGAGATTAATTGCTCAAATCTGATAGTTAAACGTTCATTTTTGTTGTTGTAATACTCTATAGGAGACGGTAGTACTTTGCCAATCTTTGGCTGTGAATTGCATTGCTGCATGCCTCTAGAACTCAAAAAGAAATTACTCATAACTGCCTGATATTTGGCCAAAAAAAAAAAAAAAGTCAGGTACTATAGAAAGAAAATCTATAGCGGAGTGAAAAAAGAAGACGATCAGCAAGAAATCTTACCCTGGAGTCACAGCAGTCGAAAGTTGCGGGGTGGAGACCATGCCAAAGTAGAGTGTCTTATGTCATGTCTTGCACAACTCTTATTCAGCAACTTTAAAACAACATATTACATAAGGGGGGAAAAAGCAATTTACAAAACAGTAAAATAAGGGGTGTAATGCACAGTGAAAATAACAATTACGCTGATGAAAAATAGGAATTCCGGTTTGATTTGAGAGTACGTAGAAAGAAATACCAATTTCTTTGTACCAGCACCTTCAATTCTGTTTTAAAATATATTATAATTAAAGTTGTGCTAATAGAAGAACACATAATTTGTGTGATTAGATTACCAATTCATCCATTAACGCTGTGATAATATTACAGAAAAGCTAATGCTAGCACATGATGACTTAATTCATTACAAATCTCTTACCAAATATACTTGAAATTAAGAAATGTAATATTCAACAACACAAACATTAGAAAGAAATTTTATTTTAAAAAAAAAGAAGAAGAACGAAACATTATTTTTACACTAATATATCTTAGCACTAAGCTAGTACTCATTTTAAAATCTAGATGCATCTATTACAAATCTCATCCTAATGGCCTAATGGTACAAGATTTTAATTCCTTTCCTTTTATTTCAAGTTTCAACCTTGGAATAGGGTTTAATTGGTAGATGTTCCAGCTGGGTCGTGCTAGAAAGTGGATCCCACATGTCAGGTTAAATGAAGGACCGATTCATGTGGTCTTGTTGGTCTTTAGCTCTTCTTTTCCTTTCTCCATTATGGTTTCAACGGAGATGTCCACTTCCACATTTTAATCCCTCACCACTTCCCTCTTTTCTTTTTTCCTTCGGCCCAACTGTTTTCGGCCCAGCCTGACCCGAATTCTTTTCCTTCTCATGGCCTCGCTTCATTTAATTTCCCTTTTCTCCCGAGTTGCTTCCTTTTTTATTTCCGACTGGTTCTTGGCCCCATTTATCAGTGCTGCTACACTTCCCCTCTTCTATGCACCCCCAAGGTGTCTCCCAGTCCAAATTTCTTTATTTATTTTCATTTTCTCTTCTTCTTTTTTAATCTTTTTCTCATGCATACCTAGTACGATAAACTTCTGCATACTTAATTTCATGACTTCATTCATGTGTGTGTTGGCATGTGACAAAATTCAATTTGTGAAGCTAAGGCATGTTAGTCTTACGAATCCAATTTTGTGTTCATTTGATTGTCTTTTTCATGAAGCAATTGATGAACTTAATTAATATTTTAATTTCATAAATTGAATCGTTGAGCAAGTATATGAAATGCCCAGTGAAATTAATGTTTAATTGATTTTCATAATTCGATGTTGAGTCGAAGTTTTTTTGTGGTACCACAGTAGGTTATATATTGAGCGGCTTGGATCGGAACAATACAGTTAATGGAGTTCAATTGATTTCCATTCAATAGAATTAAATAGAGATGATTTTGAATTGAACTTTGTTGATGGGAACAAAAATGAAGAAGAATTAATTCTTCTCTATTTATCGATTGGTATATGCACACAATAAAAGAGAAATGATTTTATTTTTAATAAAAAGAATATTTGTACCCTTAATTAAAGTATATACTTGCATTGATTTAATTTCGAGTACCTAGTAGAACTCGTGAAATAGCTAGTTCAGTTATTTTTTGAACATAACGGGTTTATGCTCGAGTTGGCACTGGTACCTAACAGTACTAGTCTTACTGGTACGAACAGTACCTAGCTATTTTTTTAATTTAAAATTTCATATGGGAAAATAGTCATGTGCTAATTTGTTATAGTAAGACATTAAAATAAAAAAATTATTCTCTAGTTGAATTTAATTAAACAATGTCAGATTCCACAAACAAATTCTCTACAAAACAAACACAAAATTTCCTAAAATAAATAAATAAATAAATGAATGCTCTGACAAGATCCTACCTATCTTCTAATTTGACATATTGAAAAAATAGAAATTTGACAAGATCCTACCTATCTTCTAATTTGACATATTAATTACCATTTTTCAACTGTCACGTGTTGTAGCTCAGGAGGCAGATGCACCTTGGTGTTGTCATCTACTTTGAGATATGTAAGCTTTGCCATGACCCCCTGTGCCACCGTCAACTCCTTGATGCGGAACCAATGAACCAATATTGTCAAGTATTGTAGTGCAGGAAATCCTTCTGGACAGATTATTGGACCCTCCAAATCGTCAATGAATGCACCGATTCCCAAGATTAGTTTTTTTAGGTTATTCAACTTTCCAAGCTCCGGCATTGGATTATGATTAAGGTGGGAATACCAAAGCGTGAGTTTAACGAGGTGTTGTGGAAGCAAGCTAGCCTCTACGTTGACATTCTGAGGCCATTTTCCACCCAAGTATAAGGATTGCAAATTCTTATAATTTGGGAGTGCTTTTGGGTAAATAATCTCCATCGGGAGATCGCCGTCACCATATCTAGCAATTCCTAGGGAGACCAGAAGAGGCAACGTTTGAAGTAGATTGGTTATTGAAACCCATTTGTCAGATACATTTGTAATACCTAATTTACGCAGGTTGGGCAACTTCCAATGACATGCTCCCTCAACTCTTACCCACTTCAGGGTTTGTAGATGATTTAGATCAATACCTTTCGGTAATGGTCTTACAAATAAACTCGGGATACGACCCCGAACATGCCTCAATGTACCAATTGACCAAAAGTCAGCACATGGCTGCTTACCCGCACACCCTAGCACATCCAGAGTTTGAAGACTCCTCATACGTTGAAAAGAACATGAGGAGAGGTCAACCCAGCAGTTTCTAAGCCCCAAATATTTAAGGTGAATCAACTCATCTAATGATTTTAATACTAATTGCTCTAAACTACTGCTACCCAATATTTCTAGAACTTTAAGTAGCCTAAAATTAGAGCACTGTAAGCTCATTTCACAATATTTAGGCTCAAACAATAGTAAAGAACGGGTATTTGGACCTACATATTCCATGAATTGTGAATTCTTCTCTTTGGCTTGAAGCGAAGCACGTCGGATTATTCTGTTGGGCTTTGTATCATTTGATGCATGTGAGAAAATCATGACAAAGTTTTCATGCTCAGCTTCATGCATTGCCAAGTCGCGGAGAATATCATGCACTATGAAGTACTTGATCAAACCATTCATATATCGACTTAGTACTTGAACCATACTCCTGAATTAATTTTTATTTATAAGCAAGTCAGGAAATACTCAAAGTATTGCAGTCATAATATAATGGTTTATATATAATAACTACACTTATTATTTCCTATATAAATTGAAAGATAAAATTAATTTATACTGATTATATATATATTAAGATGAACGGGAATTAAAATATGCAATTAATGAAATTTGTACATAATTCTAGAAATAATAAATTTTGTAAATTTTGATCTACATTTAAAGAGAAATATTTTAATGTACATATATGTTGTTTGAAAATTTGAAATAATATAAAAAAATTCAAACTATTTTTTAAAATCCTAATCCCCTCACGCAAATTTATATTTTTGCACCCTCAATCTCCTAAACATAAATATCTTATTTTATGAATAGAGCTGTGTTTTAGTATAAAATCCTATCTATTTTTTTTATACCGAATTGAAAAAATAAGCTTTAGTTCACTTTTATCCTAAAAAAGGAAAAAAAAAATGCAAATGCACTTGGTAGAAGGTTTTCTAGAAAGAAGCAATTTATTACAGAAGATATCATATAACTAGAAAGAGGCGTACGATACATGTTATAAAAGGTGAAGGGTGTTAATAAGGGATCACATAAACCACAACTATAGTATATATCAAGTATCCTGAAGTGTGTTTTACGGAGTAAAAATGTTTGCAATAATAGTGTATTGTTGCCTGATAAAAAATAAGGAGAAATATATAACCTTTTAGCAAGTTCCTCAAGGCAGTCCTCAGCTATTATCTCTATTGTTGGCCTACCGTCGAATGGTATGAACCCCTCTGCTACCCACATTCTGATCAGACGTTTTGCTGAAATCACACAGTCTTCCGGAAAAAAAGCAAGATATTGGAAGCATGCCTTGAGATAATAAGGCATATCTTCGTAGCTCATTGCTAAGATTTGCATGCAGCTACTACCGTCTGAGTGCCAATTTATTGTTTGCAGAACCCTTTCCCACGCAGGATATGACAGTTCTTTGGTTGCAAGGATACCACCTAATACTATCAAAGCCAGAGGTAGACCCTTACATTTCTTTGATAGTTCGGGTGCAAGCTCAAGCAAATCTTTAGGGCATTCTTCATCGGGTTCTTGATAAGGGAAAGCCTCTTTGAGGAGGAGATCAAGGCTTTCCCTTTCATGTAAAAAGTTGAGTTCATATGGTAACATTTTGGGGTCATCAGCTGATTTCGCAACTTCTACCAACCTAGTAGTCATTAAAACTCGACTCCCGTTCTTATGATCAGGCAATACCTCTTTGAGTTCATTCCACAGATCACCTGTCCACACATCATCTAGAATGATCAGATATCTCCTGCTACTTAAAAATCTTTTGAGCTCGCCCACATAATAGTCCACATCCCGATCCTTCGGTACAGAATCATTGTACTTGCTGATCATCTTTCTCAAGAGATCAGTTAGACTGAACTGTTGAGAGATTGACAACATTATATCATAGTTGAAATCTGCCTTGGCACTGGTTAGACAAGCAAAGAAGATATATTATTATATTGATTTCTAGCAAGGTTTCTGAACAGTATATAGTTATTGTTGCTTCCGTGTATTACTAAGATCCCAACATTATATATTGAAAAAGAAAAATCTGCACTTGCCTTCTGTATACCATACATGCAAGGGTAGTCTTTCCTAGACCACCAGCACCCACGATCGTTATAACGGCACGTCTAAGTGTTTGTTCAGGGTGCAACAGCCCCAGAATGTTGTTCTTGTTAACCTGCATGCCTACGACTTCAGTTTCGTCTACTTCAGAATAAGTAGGTCTCCGAAAAGGCATTATGACTGCCTCTCCCACAATGTCTTGTAGGTCTTGGATTCCATAGCGGACCCGGCTTTCTGAGATCTCTTTGAGAAGATTTTGAATCTCATCGAGCTCAGTGCCAAGCTTGTGGTGATCATATATCACCTGGGGCATGCGACGCAGCTTCTTGAATTTTGGCAAAAAGGTGGAATCTTTTTTGAGATTATCATCAACTCCTTCATCTCCCAGAAAGAAGGTGTCGATTGTGTCCTCGATGCGATAGGCTACATTGCGGAGCTCATTTAACCAGTTCTGCACCCTTTCATCTCCTTTGCTTTTCGAGGCTGCATCTCTCAGGCAGCACCGGATTCGGATGAGCTCACGCTGCACCCGTTCGACTTTCGCCCCAACCCCACCCAAGTGCTCGACTTCTTTCTCGATAACATTGGCAAGCTTGCTCACCACAATATTCAAAACCGCCTGAGCCATTTCTGTGTTGATATGTGTAAGAGGAAATTAATTATTAGCTATTGCAGATGGATGACAATGAAGCTAAAGATGGTCTCATTAAATAGGCGAACAGGCCGGAAACCAAAAAATATGGTCTCATTTAATTTTTTACAGATATTGAGCTGGCATTTGATGTTATACATTATCTCAATTAGGAAGATGAAGAATGACAACATATGTGTTTTACCTACATTTTTTCTCTCAACAATGAGATCAGCTTACGTGACAATTATTTACTGTACTTTGAAATAAAATTTCACCAATATAATAACTGCTGGCATTTTTCAATCTTATTTTCTAACATATTGTAGCTTTTATTTAAATAGCTCTATATCTATAATATACGATGACAGCATATTTTGTTTTTATTTTATCTTATAATAATTAAGTTGCTTGAAAGGCCGACATGTAAATTTTATCAGTCCGAATTTATTTTATAATAAGTTCAACTCTGATGCCATTTTCTTAAATTAATAAAATAATTTAATAACATGTTTTGTTCGATTGAAATTAACTACATCAAATACGATGTGATCTTTAAAAAGCTTCTTGTTCAGCTAAATTCAATTAGATTATGGATGCATGGTTCAAATTTGATGAGAAAATTATGGCTTCGCTTTTGCAAGTATATATGGTACTAATTAGAAAAGAATATAAACACACAATAAGACGTGAAACGACCTTTCATAAGAACCATCTTTTGTCTGAGTACACAGGTATGTACGTATAATTTGCTAATTTTTTTAATCGATGCTGTATGTTGTTTAATGGGCTCCACATGTGAGAAAGTTTCTTTTTAGAATAGATGAGAAAGTCCACGACTCCTTTCACAATTTTAAGATGCACTTTTCATTAAACCGCGGACTTGGTGCAGTGGCACGAATCCTCGTTTCTTTTTCAAGACGACGCAGGTTTAATTTTTGAGAATAGATCTTAAAGATGTTAGAGTATACTGGGACCTTTTAATAAAAAAAAAAGATGCACCTTCATTTCATAAAAAGGTGAAAATTCATTATTCCCATGTCTATCAAGTTTGTCTCACTAATTTAGTTTTTATTTAGATCTAGCATGTTATATTACTATCATATTTTGTTTTTTTAGTAGATTTTGCCTATTAATTATATATTTTTAATATTGTTGTTTGGTTTGTCTTTTAATTGATGTTCTTAAGCAATATATGCCATTAATTAATTAATCCAAAGAAAATAGTATTTTACTTTTCTATTTCGCATTAAATTATATGTACTTTTTCTTTGAATGAAAGACATGACTCAAGTCATATTTGTTTTACTGATTATACTTAGATAGAGTTTAATTTTGAATATGCATCTTCAACACAAAAAATAATACTAATGGAAGAGTAATTTTAAATATGCTTTGCCCGATTCTCTAAATTATAGATATTGGATAACACAACTTGGCATCCATCTTTGCTTTTGATTTTTATTTGTTGCGCATGATATTCTATATATAGTTTTTACTTATTTTTCAGATTAACTAATGAGTACTCATAAATATTGAGGTCTGTTTTACCGATATATTTTTGTTTTAATTGATAAAAAAGCTTGAATTTAATTAGGGTTTATATTTATCTCTGGATTTCTCTAAAAGACAAGACTTCATTTTTATCTGACTTTATTTTTAGAGTCTTCTGATGGTATTTTTCTGTTATATTTTCTTACATGTTCTAAACCATAATAGTTATTAATTAATTATTTATATCAGAAATAAAAAAAAAATTTGATAAAATGACAAAATATATAGTTAAAATACAGACCAAATTATCTTCAAGTTATTCCTATTAACCTTATTATTAAATTTAGAAAATGAAAAATAATTAGTTTTTTATATTTACTAAAAGAAAATCCTGTAGCAAAATCTTTCTTTTAAGATTTTTTCCTTTTACGAAATATACGTCTAGTTTAATCGCAAGCTAGTAAATGATAAAAATGGTCATAACTCAATAAGAGGTGAGAAAGCGACATACCATTTGAAGAAACCGAATCCTCCCAGGTACCTGGCTCAGGCAAATTGAAACGGACGGCCCACATTAACTTAAAACGGTGTCTATTCCGGGATGGCGCATGGGCTAGTATTATTTGGACTTTGAGATTCGTGCCAAGTTAAAAGAACGATCATCGGCCATCGTTTCCAGATGAGCATATATACGAGTCAAATATACTATAAAAGTTACATATAAACTATAGTTTATTCAATTTTCTCTATACAAGAAGTGTGAATTAAAGTTGTTAAGATATCATTCACTTTTGACATAGCAGCAAGACTAACACCGCTCCTTTTAGGGGTAATTAATGGGTAGTGTTGTCAGGGTTGCAAGCCTTATTTTTAGGGTCAACGAAATTAATATATTTCGGGCTAATTAATTATTTTAATTATAGGCAATAATAGAAAATATTAATGTACGTGACACCATGTTCTCATTTAATTAAGAATGAATTGAAGATCGTATCAAATTAATGTGAGCTTAATTAATTACTCATCTCTTGTGTTTTCCAATGAACCAATGGATCAAATATACTTTTTACAATAAGATAATTTAATCTTATTTAAGAGATTTTGTTCTACTAAAACCAATGGATAATTTAAGATCGACATTTAGTGTTCCATTAAACACTTCAGAAATTTCAACAATGAAATTTTAGTAACTTGAATGTAAATGACTGATGAAATTTAAATTGAAGCAATTTGATAAAACTTTATTAAAAAAAAATTGAGTGCACATAATTTTAAAATTTTGAATTATATTTTTAGGAGCTGGATCTATTAGAGTTAAATATATGCTAGAATTATACTAAAAATAATATATATATATATATATATATATATATATATATATATATATATATATATGAGAGTGACTAAGGTCAAAGTGGTAGTTCCTAGCTCCCGGTGCTACCAAGTCATTTTTGGATTTTCAAAGTCCAAATAGTCGATCCGAACCGTTCAAGTTGTTCTCCATATTGAAATTTGCTTGGAGACCAAATTTTACATTTTTTTGAATTTTTTTACTATTTATTAAGCCACTTTGAAAATTGCTGATCACATGGTCCAGAATTTGGTTGCACTATTTTTACTGTTCATCCGGATCAGCAATTTTCAAAGTGGCTTAATAAATAGTAAAAAAATTTAAAAAAAATGTAAAATTTGGTCTCCAAGCAGATTTCAATATGGAGAACAACTTGAACGGTTCGGATCGACCGTTTGGAGTTTGAAAATCCGAAAACGATTTGGTAGCACCGGGGACTAGGAACTACCACTTTGACCTTAGTCACTCTATATATATATATATATATATATAATTTTGCTATTGTACTTCGTGAAGTAAAGCCAATATTTTATTTCACGCTCATATTTCCATTTTCAAAATTCAAAATGTCGATCCGACCGTTTAAGTTGTTCTCCATATTGAAATGTACTTGGAGACCAAATTTTACATTTTTTGGAATTTGTTTACTATTTATTAAGCCACTTTGAAAATCGCTGATCCATTGGTCTAGAATATTTTACTGTTTTTTACTGTTTACAATGGATCAACGATTTTCAAAGTGGCTTATAAATAGTAAAAAATTCCAAAAAATGTAAAATTTGGTCTCCAGGCACATTTCAATATGGATAACATGTTGAATGGTTCGGATCGGTTGTTTGGGCTTTGAAAATGGAAGTACAATAGCCCTACTCTATATATATATGTATATACACACATATGTATATACACATATATATACACACATATATATACACACACATATATATATATACACACATATATATGTATACACACATATATATATATACACACATATATATATATATATATAGATACATATATATATATGTTTATTTCGATGGAAGCTAGAGGTAACATGGGCTGCAGTTGTGTAAACCTTAATTGTAGGGTCAACAAAACTAAAATATTTCGATAAGAGAAATATTATCTTTTCCCTGCATGTGGCACCATGCTCTCATTTAAAATCGCTTCCAAAGTTGTGTGCGATTAGTTATGTGATATCTCTGCACACTCATCTTCTCTGTGTCTTTCGATGAATGAAAGGTCAGCAGAACCTTGCAACAGCTAGCGTAAATTGTGCCGATGGGGCCGGATCTAACATTACTTCTTCTGGTGCCAGCTGTAATTTGTCAGTACAGAATTTGATATTTATCCATAATGGCTCTTTCATGGAAGCCACCATATAAATATTGAAAAAGACATTCAAGAGAATCAAGACCGTGTTAATTAATCACCAACTCAATAATACAACTCTTGAGTCCATCGAACTTCTCTATATATATAGCTGTGTATTACTCCAAATATATATACTTCTTTAGAGATCTAAATTAAAAGGAGGAAAAAATCTCCAAATAATTAAGCCTTATGCATGTCTAAATCGCTGAAATAATACCAGATCTATTGTTCAGCTTCCTAAAATACCCTCATTTGCTACCATGAATTGTACGTGTATGACAATTTTCAGGTTAAGATTTTTTCAGGTTAAAATAGAGTGTAATAAGAGTTTTTTCGATGCTACCTTGTGCTTATAAGAGAGACATCATCCAAATTTACGCAGCGAGACAGCATCAATTCTTTAGGCATATTAAACAGAATTCTGGAAAATTTGGGTTGTAATATTATCACATTCAACAATCTCATGCAGATTTTTTTTTTTAAACGTTGGTAGAAGCTACCAAGGGGAAATTTTATTGAAACAAAAGAAATATTCATTGTTTGTTACAAGTCCAGAAAAATAGAAAGAAAGACAGTGCATGGCCCAATGGCCCAGTTCAAAACCGCATGACATACAACAGTACATGAATGTGTTTCCTTAGCCCATTATGGTGAACAGTGCCATGCACGTATGTCTCTAGGCATATTAAACAGCATTCAAACCCCACAACGAGACAGCATCATAATTCATGCCCGTATCCCACCCTTTTAATAGTATTCTAACCATAATATATAATATATAATAATAGCATTTCTTGCAAACAACTCTGAGCCATAATATGGAAGGGCCTCAAGGTACTCAACAATGGACTTGGATTTTGTCCAAAGGGCTTTGGAGATAATCTCCTCCAAAGCCGGGTCTTACCATTTGATTTTCTTTAAGATTTGTTCTAGCATATTTAAAATTTAATAATTCTTAATGGTTCTGTAAATCTAAACTGTCCGTCTAAATTTTAACAAAGATCGGACGATATACAACTGACTTTGGATGAGGTTTTGTCCAAAGTCATTTGGACAAAAACTCCACCCTATATATTAATTCAAAATTCTTCTGAAAGTTTTTATTTTAATTTTTCCCAATTCAAGTCTTACTTTATGTAGCTTTCGGGTTTGATTTTCTTGAATTTTTGAATGAAAGGTAATCCTAAATAAGTAATTTAGGAAGAAAAAAAAATTTAATATTAAGAGTAAAACAAATTTGATTCATTTTTATGATAATAATAATAATAAACTGAGTGTAATTAAGTTCGTGTTAATTGCATCAGTAAATGAGTAGATTAATTTCTAAAGAAATAATAATGCATTGTTATCTGCATTTGAAAAGTGTTAGAAATTAATATATGTTACAAAAAATTATACATATCGATCGTACAAATGATAAAAATATTTTTATCATCTTTTTAAGTAAAATCATAAAATTTTGAGGTACCGGTCATAAATAGATATGAAAATAACTTGACTCTATTTTATTCATGCGCTGAAAGAGAGGACATAAATTCGGAGTTGTGATCAGTCATGATATATATAGTAACTAAATTAATGAATGGAACTACCAGTGTTCTAAATAGCGCGCTATAGCGTTTTTGGACCCCAAACGCTACGCTATGACATCAAAATGCGCTATTTGCGCTACGGCCGCTACAGCGCTATAGCGGTCCGCTATTTGCGCTATTTGCGCTATACAATATGGGTTTTTTTTTAAGCAATTCATATGGGTTTTAAATAAAGGTAAAAAAAATCTCAAACCGAAATTGAATTTGTTGCTACTTGCTACAGATAAATCAATTTGAAATTGGGAATAGAAATTGAAATTTGAATAGAAAAAAAAAATAGATTATGTCATGAATCATGATGCTTAAGATATTTTTAATAGGAAAAATCAATAGTTTATGATATTACTATGGATATTTTGAACCGCAATTTGGACTTTGTACAGGTTCAATATGAATATTATAGTTTCTTAATTACTTTGGTGTTATTTATTGTTATATGAGACTTTAGATAATGTTGATATTTAATACAAATATTGAATATACGAAATGTAAAAAAAAATGCTATTTGGAATAGCTTCCGCTATAGCGATGCTATTCGCTATAGCTTTTTTTTTTTGCCTTCCCGCTACGACGCTATAAACGCTATTTAGAACCTTGAGAAATACAGATAAAAGACAAATATATATAGTAATTACTAATATCGTGCCTGTTCGTTGCAACGGGGACATTACAATCTTAAAAATAACCTTTTCGGTTTATTAATTTTAATTTAACTATCATATGGATTTTAATTTTTAAATGCAATTAATTGTTATTTCTTATTTATTATAATAGGCAAATAATGGAAATCAAGACAATTTATAAACATTCTTAAAAACTTTTGAAAAACGAATGCTATTAAAAAACTTTTGATGAAAAGTTGAATTTCGTGAAAAGAAGTTTTGACGATTCTGCTTAGACAATTCTGCAAGTGTAATAGTAATCAAAAATTGATTTTCTCTAATATCTAACATGACCTCAAATTTTGTTAAATATTAAGTATATTTTATTTTAAATTAGTTTACAATAGAATTTCTTTTAAACTCACAAGCAATTCATTCTTCTCACTTGATATTTATAGCAATTAATCTAATTCTTTTGAAGGTAACAAAAACGTGAATAACAAAATAAAAAGTGTGTGAATGACGGGAACAAATGAATGATTATGCATTGTATATGTGTGATAATTACTTCATTTATTGGTCGTGAAAGTTAATATATAAGAATGAAATCCTAAATATGTTTAGTTTGTTATATTATAGCTAGGTACATGCTTTTGCAATATCTTTTCGCCCTTTCTTTGCTTGCTTGCTTCCCAAATCATCGCTGCGTGTTTTTGAACTCGAATTTTAAAGCCAAAGAGAAGCAAATTATGAGAGATTGTTAATGATATATATATTTCTGTAGAGATCTAAATTAAAAAGAGGGGAAAATCTCCAAATAATTAAGTCTTATGCATGTCTAAATACCCTCATTTGATACCATGAATTGTACATGTGTATGACAATTTGCAGGTAAAGATTTTTTCAGGTTAAAATAGAGTGTAATAAGAGTTTTTTCGATGCTACCTTGTGCTTATAAGAGAGACATCATCCAAATTTACGCAGAAAAAAATGACACAGTGCATGGCCCAACGGCCCAGCTCAAAACCGCATGATATGCAACAGTACATCAATATGTTTCCTTAGCCCATATTATCTATTAAAAAGAAAATACATATAGTAGGTGGAACTATCCAATATTGCAACATGCAAAAGATTCCCAAACTAAAACACAAGGACATTATATATTTATACCCAATGAGGCGATTATTATATTTATACCCAAAAATTTGTTGGCTAGGAAGTTGGCTAGGAGGTTTGTGTAACCAGTGAATTTGTTGTTGTTTTGAAATGTCAAACATGAGTGGCATAAGTGGTCTTATGTTTCAGAAATTGGTTCTAGAAAATCTGCAGGAATTAAGTTGGTTAGAAAACAGTTTTCTGACGTGTAAAACTGCTATGAGTGCTGCAAGTTATTTTTAGTATAGTTGTTATTTTTAGCATATGTTCTGTAGTGGATAGTTATTAGTGGGTAGTTATTTTAGAGAATGCATAGTACTAATTTAAATACTGTAGAATTTTGTAATTGAGTAAGTGTATGAAAAAGTTTTTGCTTCTATTCAGAAAATAATTCTCTATTTCTAGAAATACTGGCACAACAGCACCGTATTCTGTTTTGATTGATTGAACTGTCAATTAGCAACAAAACTTTTGTTGTTTTACATTTGTTTACTTCTATCATAACCCAACAAATTGGTATCAGAGCCTGGTAGATCCACTGGGCACAGATGGATGAAACCCTAGGCAACGCTGTCAACGTAACTCAACCGGCAATTCCATTGTTCAAAGGTGAAAATTACGAATTTTGGAGCATCAAGATGAAAGCCCTGTTCAAGTCACATGGTTTGTGGGATTTAGTGGAGATGGTTGTGCCTACTGAAGGTCCCAATTTGCAAGAAAATCAGAAGAAGGATGCACGAGCACTGTTTTTTATCCAACAATCCGTGCATGATACGATTTTCTCCAAGATTGCTGCAGCAACCACCGCTAAAGAAGCATGGACAACCTTGAAGACAGCATTTCTAGGAAGTTCACGAGTTATTTCCATGAAATTGCAAGGGCAACGTTGAGATTTCGAGACACTGCAGATGAAAACAGAAAAATTAGTGCAGATTTTTCTTTCAAGAGTCACAACCTAACCGTTGTCAACCAAATTTGAGCATTTTCCGAAAAGCAAATCCAACAAAGAAAGTGCTAAATTGATGTTAATTACTGATCATTTTCCGCTTACAAAGTAAAACTATACATGATAAATTGACAATAAGCAAGCAGGAAGAATCAAAATTTACACTTGCATTTCCTTCTTCAAGGGGCCAGAAATGTAAATGGATTTCGATTGGGCCGGTTCCTATTTCTGAACAAGGAGATTCTGATTTATGAATATGTGAGTATTGGGTGATTGCTACAAGGAAATGCTTGTCATTTTCCTTTCTTAATTAGGTCCTTTTATTTTTGTTGAATTATTTGTTTAGTTGCTTGATGAAGAATATCTGAGTATTGGCTGATTGCTAGTCTATCAACTTTTAGCTACTCATTTCCGTTTGTATTCAATTTTTTTTATCGGTGCAATGATGCCTCAATCATACTACTAACAAATATTATAAGGGACGAATAATTGAATAAACTTATTCTGGGGGAGGCTATGGCGACAACTCGAGGCGACTCCCAAGGCGATCACCAAGGATGGACTCTGGTACAAGGCAGACGACGCCGATACCCGGAGGCGTGGAAAGGAAACCACTCAGGCCAACCCACCAAGGTGATACCTTTCTCCCCCTACAGTAACCAGAAGACCTATGCCCAAGCCCTTCTCACTGCAGCAAAGCCTATACCCATCTCACCTATCTCTTCCCAAACCAGCTCTAACCCCTCCACTAGACCTTCATCTCCAAAATCACCCACCTCCCCGACTTATTATGTGTCGCCACATAGCCCTTCTCACCTACGTTTCCCCCCCTCCCCCAGCTTCCCTGAGTGGAAGGGCAGATGTTTCAAGTGCTGCCTCAAAGGCCATTCCAAGGCCGTCTGCCGCAATAGAAGTCGGTGTGGTAAATGCTGGCAGGTAGGTCATGTGGGAAATCGATGTAAGCTTCAGCCGCTTCCAGCAAGGGCACAGCCGACAACAAGGATCCCTAAGCCGCCCACTCTGATTCCCAGAGAACCACTCTTTGATGATATCCTCAATAGCCCTCTTCCAGTCGAACCTCCATTCATGCCCGAGGGTAGGCCTTTTAAATCTGTGGCATTCCTACACAGGGATGAGGCCCTCTTTACAGAATTGGACAGGCTCAATTCAGCGGTGGTGCTGCACACCGGTGAACCACAACTGGAACTGTCCCCTGATCTCATTGCCGGATATGCTGCTCGAACGGGCCTGGTCACCAAATCTGAGGTTAAGATTGCAGTCCTAAACAGAGGCAAATACCTCATCAGCCTTCCTCCAGGTCTATCCCCGGACACCTTCATCCGGGCAACACCGACAGATATTTGGGATCACGGCTTCTCATTCCAGCAATGGACTGCTCTAGATGAGGCGGCCATCATCATCCCCTCCTTCAAGGTACTACTCGCACTAGAGGACCTGCCTGCATACCTATGGAGGGAGGACTATGTCATTCAGGCGGTGGCCTCCATGGGCACCTACTTGGGCTCAGTCGCGTCACCCGAGCCAGCAAGCCTACAGCAGTACTTGGTGGTTATTGCGACCGACGACCTGGCGCGGATACCTCTCCATGTTGGTCTGAGAGTGGGTGGCATAGAACACTTGCTGGGTGTCAAGGCCCTCAAGGTAACCACTGGCACCATCTATGGTCCACGTGATCTCCCTCAACTGCCCAGGCAGTACACCAGGCCGGAACACCCATATTCCTCCCCGGACTCATCGGAGGAAGGAGGAGACCTGCAAGATGACGTCATTCATGTCAGTAGAAGAGCCATTCGAGAGATATGCCGAGGGCAGGACTTGGCCACATTGCCGGAGGCAATCCGGCAGTTCCTAGCCGAGGAAGAAGCAGCGACACTAAAGTCCAGGGGGGCGCGGGCCACAGACAATCCGGAGCTGCCTTCTATCCAATCGCAGACTGCTCCTGCTCCGATAATTCCAGTCTTGCAGACTGCCCCTGTTGCACAGATACAGACAGTGCATGCCCAAGGACATGTCATGCAACAAATGGAGAATCCACTGGGTGTAGCGGGTCATGAAACGCTTCCCACTAACCCGCCACAAATTCAGCTTCCCACCACTGTGCGCATCACGTCAAACCCTACTCTAGTATGCCCAAAGCCACCAAGACTCCTCAAACGGGGCTCGGCTCAAGCGGATAATGACAAGACACAGGAAGTGCCTACTACATCTGAGGCCATTCAATGGGGGCAACAAAGAATCCGGGAGGATGGGCTCACACAACAGGATGAAATGCACCTCCCCCAGCGTGTAAGAACGCGTCCAGACAAACCCCTGCAAAAGGGACCTTCCCGAGATGGAGACAGAGACAAAACCCCAGCCTCTGTGGGGAGGGGACAAGGCCGTCCTTGGGGTAAACGTGGCGCTAGGGTGTCACTGACATCCCTTGGAAGACAGCACGGACTCCGCACCACGACAAATCTGGGAGAAGCTTCTTGCGGCCCGAGACAGAAAAGGAAATCTGTAGCCCAACATCATGCAAATGAGGCTATTGGGCCGTCAAAGAGAATTTCAGCTAGAGCAAGAAGAGAGGCTCTGCAAGCAGCCCAGCAGCAGCAAAAGGAAGCCCAGGCCGATTATTTAATTACTGAAGATGGCCTCTTTGAAGTGCAAGTAGATTATACACACAGAATCAACATAGCCAACAGCACAGGAGTGGACCACGACACAGTGATCCAAACAATTAACGAAGACAACCTCCAAAGAGCAGGCATTCCTTCATCCTCATCAGACCCGACTGAGCAAGATATGGCGGATCAAAGGGGAAGATTTGATCCTGATTCTGGAGATGAACTCGACTCGGAGTTTGAGTAAATTGGGATAAATTAATGCGCAGTTGTCTGTTGTCTTATTAGTTATAGATGAAGTTCAAAAAACTAAAACTTCTGTGTTGGAATGTGAGGGGTTTAGGGGATATGTCGAAATGTAATGTCGTTCGAAATGTAGTAAAAAACTCGAGATGTGAAATCCTCTGTATTCAAGAAACCAAATTAAATGAAAACAATTTAAGATATGTGTGGCGTGCTATTCCCTCCTTTTTTGCGAAACAGATGGTCAGTATTGATGCTCAGGGCTCGGCTGGAGGTATTGTTATTGCTTGGAAACATAGCTTCGAATTGGTGACCTCCTGGGCTACGCCGCATACGGCCACAGCAGTACTTCGACAGGTCTCCACTGGACATGAGCTCATGATCACCAATGTCTATGGGCCGAGCATAGAGGGACACAAACTGGAATTCATAGAAGAATTACGGAGGCTGTATGCAACTATTACAAAGCCATGGTTTCTAGTGGGGGACTTCAACCTTATTAGATGGTATGTCGACAGGCCGTCTGATCTTAGAGGTTTTAACCTGATGTCTGCTTTCAATGATCTGATACGCCAAATGGGTATTATTGATGTTGAACTCAAAAACCGAGCTTTCACTTGGTCCAACAAGAGACCTTGCCCTTCCTTCTCTAGAATTGATCGAGTTTTCATCTCAAATCACTGGAACCTGTCATTCCCCAAAATTGACCTCAGGGCTCTAGAGACGATTGTTTCAGACCATGTCCCAC
This sequence comes from Carex myosuroides, assembly GCA_028015225.1. Lineage (NCBI taxonomy): Eukaryota > Viridiplantae > Streptophyta > Magnoliopsida > Poales > Cyperaceae > Carex > Carex myosuroides. Next base: position 19,302,529 of record CM051471.1, on the reverse strand, counting down.
TCCTTCTCTGCTGCCAGGATGTTCAGACAAGGCCGGCTCAACCAAAGTTCGAAAATTTTTGGTTGCAATTCCCCCAGGTCAATCAACTAATCCATGACACGTGGACCAATGTTCATCATGACAGCAACCAAACAATTCAACAGCTCAATCTTAAGATCACTCGAGTACATGAACAGTTGCGAATATGGCATACGTCAAACTTCGGACAAGTACAACAGGATCTCAAATTGTGCAAGCAGTCCATCATGCAACTTGATAGACTTGAGGAGCAACGACCACTGGACCTGGCCGAATTCGGGTCTAGACAACAACTCCGAGAAAAAGCTTTTTTCATGGCTAATGTGATTGAGGAAAGATGGAGGCAAAGGTCCCGTTGCAAGTGGTTAAAGGGGGGTGATAAAAACACCCGTTATTTCCACTCCTTCGCGTCGGCGAGACTCAGGAAAAACACAATCCTGTCGGTGGCAACCGAAGAGGGAATTCAAACTGAGCTATCGCAAATCAAATCAGTCTTCTTTGGGCACATGCAGGAAACACTGGGGATCAGGAAGACTGTTACAGACTTTGACCCGTCGGTCCTATACCAGCCGGTACAGGAACTGGCTGCACTACAGACAGAATTCTCACAGGAGGAAATCTTCCAAGCAGTATGCCAACTAGCGAATAACAAAGCCTCTGGACCGGATGGGCTCACGAACGAATTCTTAAAACACTACTGGGAGACCCTAAAGGGGGATGTTTGCGAAATCTTCACCAGGTTCTACACTCACGATATAGACCTGTCGGAGATTAACCGTGCAAACATTATCTTAGTGGCGAAAAAAGACTCTCCAGATGTGGTTGGGGATTTCAGGCCAATCAGCGTTATCAGCCTCATTCCTAAGCTAATTTCAAAGGTCCTGGCAAATCGCCTTAGACCTTGGCTGCCATCGCTGATATCGACCCAGCAGACAGCTTTCGTGCAGGGACGGCACATTGCTGAAACCTTCATCGCCACTAGGGAAATCCTTCACCATATCTCCACTTCTAAGCAAAAGGCCCTGTTCGTAAAGATTGACTTTCGAAAGGCATTTGACTCGGTTGACTGGTCCTATTTGATCAAGGTAATGCACAGCAGGGGCTTCCCAATCCGATGGATTAAGTGGATTCGACATATTCTCGAGTCATCATCATCACAAGTTTTAATCAATGGAGATCAAACAGATTTCTTCTTCCATAAGAGGGGTCTCCGTCAAGGAGATCCTTTATCTCCTATGCTGTTCTTGCTGGCAACTGATGTGCTCCAAACAATGATTCAGGGCATAAACACAACCCTACATGATGGCATCACAACTAAGCTTCAAGCACCAATAACCGCGCTGCAGTATGCGGATGATACGGCCCTAATTGCCAATGGATCTAGTGCAACAGTGATAACTCTCAAAATCATCTTACGAATATTTGCTAAAATATCGGGTTTGGATATAAACTACGATAAAAGCTGTTTCGTGCCTTTCAATTTATCAGAAGAGGAACAGTTGATGGTGGCGGCAATACTTGGGTGTCAAAAAACAAATCTGCCGGTTATGTATCTCGGTATGCCCCTTACGATTACTAAACCGGGAAGAGATCTGTTTGCACCCCTAATCCAGAAATTAGACAAAAGGCTGCAGGGCTGGAAGAGGAAACTAATCTCCAGGGGGGGCCGCCTACAGCTGGTAAGATCGGTCTTGTCATCAATACCAGTCTATTTCATGACTAGCTTTCTACTCCCAAAATGGGTCATTAAGAAAATTGACAGCATTCGCAGACAATTTCTGTGGGGTAAGAACGGTACTGAGGGCAAAGGAATGTCCTTGATAAGTTGGCAAACAGCCTGCAGGCCAACAGAGTGGGGAGGGATGGGAATTCTGGATCTTGAAATGCATAACAGAGCTCTGCTGCTTCGCTGGTGCTGGAAACCACACACTGCGCAACCATCCCTCTGGTCGGAGATAGTCAACACACTCAAAAGGAATGCAAATTTGCAACCGGGACCGATGTTATGGATATCAGCTGGTAGTTTTTTCTGGAAACAGCTCAAGGGACTAATGGGCTTGTTTAATTGGTGCACCACTTGGTCAATTGGTGATGGCAGATCTATAAGTTTCTGGTATCATGCATGGCACGGTTTACCGCTCCAAAGCAACAGGAATCCCATGCCTCCGCGACCAAACATTTGCTTGCACAGAGCACTACCAATCATAGAAGATCTAGTGCCAGAAATGGACACACATACCTTACCAGGGCTCAGCCAGGAGAAGGATGAAATTATTTGGAGATGGACCAATGACGGCCATTATACGGCTAAATCGGTGTATGAGATGTTAACTGGTGGGGGCAGGGTCTTATAAAGTTTCTCGGTGCATTGGAGTATCACCCAATACCACAAATATATATATCTTTGAGTGAGGCTATGGTGCTATGCATAGCACCAATGGCTAGTGTACTACGGCTCAATATGGTACTTTTTAAAATCCTAACGGTCGATCCGACCGTTCAATGTGATATCCATATGAATATGTACTTGCAAACTAAATTTTATATTTTTTCGAATTTTTTTACTATTTTTTCAGATAGGTAGAAAAATCAGTGTTTTTTGAAAATTCTGGACCATCAAAATTCTACCTATCTGAAAAAATAGTAAAAAAATTCGAAAAAATATAAAATTTAGTTTGCAAGTACATATTCATATGGTTATCACATTGAACGGTCGGATCGACCATTAGGATTTTAAAAAGTACCATATTGAGCCGTAGTACACTAGCCATCCGTGCTATGCATAGCACCATAGCCTCACTCTATATCTTTTCCCTTGGCATTCTTTTCCATAAATTAGAACTTGATATCTGTTACTTAATTAATTTCGTTATTTTTTTGCAATTAATGATCGGTAACAAAGTAAATAAGACGTGACTTGCTTTCAATCATATTTTTTCATTCAAACTGTTGGTATTGGTTAATAAGTGTGATGTTGGTTAATAATATTATAACATAAACTTCCTCTGTCTCTTACAGGATATTGATAATGACATGATTGACGAGTACCTTAAGACTCATGAGGATTATAAATTTACTCGCAAGTGGTTTGACGATGTAATGGAACCACCATTGGAAAATAAATGGGAGAGAATGTTGAATATTGATACAAAAATCAGAATCCGAATTTAGAGCAGCAGTTCCAGATTTAGAGCAGCAGTAGCAGCAGTTTTAGAATTGTTTAGCGTGTAATAGAAGTTCTATAATTAGATTACTTGCTGAAGAGTGTTTGTCTTTAATTAGAAGAAGTAGTGGGGTTAGTTTTTTCTATTTTTAGTTGAGTCCTGATATGTAGCAAGTGTCTAGGTTCAGCCTATTAGTTGTGCTATATATTCAGAAGTTGTAATCAGTTTTTATTAAGAAGATATAGAGTTTTATTTCAGCAGAAATATTTTGTCTCTGTTTTTTGTATCTAGAAATTCTGTGTCTCTGTTCTTTGTTTGTCTTGCGCAAAAACCAACAAATTGGTATCAGAGCCAGGTTGATTCAATGGCTGAAGTAGGTAACAGCATCAGCATGTCCAGTCAGACGGTACCTCTGTTCAAGGGTGAGAGTTACGAATTCTGGAGCATCAAGATGCGAACTATGCTGAAATCTCAAGGCTTGTGGGAACTAGTCAACAAGGGAATACCGAATCCTGATCCGACACCAAGAGAAACAGCCAAGCAAGATGCAAAGGCGCTCTTCTTCATTCAGCAAGCCGTACATGAATCGGTGTTTGCGAAGATTGCAGCAGCAGAAACAGCAAACGAGGCCTGGTCTACTCTGAAAACCGCATTTCAGGGAAGTTCCAAGGTAGTAGCTATCAAGTTGCAGGGCTTGAGACAGGAGTTTGAGACTTTGAGCATGAAACAAGGCGAGTCAGTTCAATCCTTCTTCACGCAAGTTTCAACAATAGTCAACCAAATCCGAAGCTGTGGAGAAGATCTTCCAGAAAAAACGGTTGTATTGAAGGTGTTGCGCAGCCTAACAACCAAGTTTGATCACGTGGTGGCGGCAATCGAAGAATCCAAAGATCTGTCCACCTACACGTTTGATGAGTTGATGGGATCACTGCAGGTCCATGAAGTTCGACTCAACCGATCAGAGGTGAAGGATGACACCAAAGCTTTTTATACCAAGGGCAATTCCTCAAGAAGCCAACAGCAAGGCAGAGGTAGAGGCCAAGGTTACAGCAGAGGTCGAAGCAATCAAGGCAGCGGAGGCAGAGGCAAGCCAAGTTACAATCAGCAGCAATCTAATCAACCGAAAAAAGATGTAGAATGCTACTATTGTCATAAGAAAGGGCATATGCAAGCCGATTGCTACAAGAAACAGAGAGAAGAAAGTCAAGACGTGGAGTGCTATTACTGCCACAAGCCCGGTCATATGCAAGCCGACTGTTACAAGAAGAAAAGAGAAGGACAGGCTTCTTTTGTTGAAGAGAAGGGCAATCAAGCACGGTTGTTCATGGCCAAAACCGATGAAGAATCAGATGAAATTCAAATCTGGTTTTTGGACAGCGGTTGCTCAAACCATATGACGGGTTTTAAACATCTTTTTGATGAATTAGATGAATCATACAAGAAGGTGGTAAAGCTTGGTGATGATAAAGAGATTCAAGTTGAAGGGAAAGGGAATATAGCCGTGCAGACCAGCAGTCACAATACACGGATACTACATGATGTGTACTATATTCCTCAACTATCCCACAACCTACTTAGCATCGGTCAAATGATGGACAGCGGGTGTACCATCAAGTTTGAAGGCGACAATTGTAGAATTGTTGATGCAGCCATGGATCAGACGATGGCAACTATCAAGAAGACACAAAACAACTTGTTCCCTCTGGAGATAACCAAGGTGAAAGACAAGGCACTTGCAGCCAAGGAGATTAGTTCAAGCGAGCTATGGCATTTAAGGTATGGCCATCTAAACATGAATGGTTTAAAATTGTTGAATCAAAAGAAAATGGTGAATGGGTTACCCGAAATTGGTGAAATTGGGTTATGTGAAGGATGTGTGTTAGGCAAGCAATCAAAGCTGCCATTTCCAAAAGATCAGTCGTTGCGTGCAACCAAGGTACTCGAATTGGTGCATACTGACTTATGTGGGCCTATGGAGGTTGAATCCATGGGAGGAAGTAAGTATTTCATGCTATTTATCGATGATTATAGCAGGATGACATGGGTATATTTTCTTAGTTATAAAAGTGAAGCATTTGGGCTGTTCAAAAGGTTTAAAGCCATGGCAGAAACGCAAACAGGGGCTAGGCTGAAAGAGTTAAGATCAGATCGTGGTGGTGAGTTCCAATCAAAAGAATTCAAGCAATTTTGTGAGAAAGAAGGGGTGCTACAGCAGCTGACCACTCCGTATACACCTGAGCAAAACGGTGTAGCTGAACGCAAGAACCGTACGGTAGTAGAACTAGCAAGAAGTATGCTGAAATCTAAAGGTATGCCGAATATTTTCTGGGCAGAAGCAGTAGCAACTGCAGTTTATGTTCTGAATCTTTCTCCAACCAAAGCCGTGATGAATAAAACTCCTTTTGAGGCATGGTTTGAAAGAAAACCTGGAGTTGGGCATCTAAGGGTATTCGGTTGTATTGCATATACCTTAATACCATCACAAAGAAGAACAAAGCTGGACGAAAAATCAGAAAAATGCTTGTTTATTGGTTACTGCATACAATCTAAAGGTTATAGATTGTACAACCCAAACAATGGTAAGATTATGGTGAGTAGAAATGTAATCTTTGATGAAAATGCAAATTGGAAGTGGGGTACAACCGATGAGGAGATAGAGCTTGTACCAGCCGAAAGTGCTGAAGTAGAAGATCAAACTAGCAACCATTCTGATTCTGAACAAGAGAACCCGAGTTCTGCACATGAGAATTCAAGAACCGAAACTGCAACAAAGGTTTATAGGAGGCGTAATCGCAGTCCCGATATAACTGCTGGTAGAAAGACCAAAACTGTGCAAGAGTTGTATGAAACTACACAAATTCTCTTCGTTTCAGATCCTACAACCTATGAAGAAGCCGCAAGAAAGGGAGAATGGTGCAAGGCAATGGAAGAAGAGATACAAGCAATCGAAAAGAACAAAACTTGGGAATTGATGGAACTTCCTAAAGGTAAAAATGTCATTGGTTTAAAATGGGTTTTCAAAACTAAATTCGGTCCAGATGGGAGTGTTCAAAAGTTCAAAGCTAGACTTGTGGCAAAGGGTTACGCACAAGAATATGGCGTAGATTATGAAGAAACATTTTCACCGGTTGCACGGTTTGAAACGGTGAGATTGTTGTTAGCCTTGGCAGCCCAATTAAAAAGAAATGTGTATCAATTTGATGTCAAATCTGCCTTTCTCAATGGAGAATTAATAGAGGAAGTCTATGTTGAGCAACCAAGAGGCTTTGAGGTGAAAGGAAAGGAGGATTGTGTGTACAAGCTAACAAAGGCGTTGTATGGTTTGAAGCAAGCACCAAGGGCATGGTATAGCAAAATTGATTCGTATTTCATCAATTCTGGTTTTGAGAGAAGCAAGAGTGAACCCAATTTGTATGTTAAAAAGGGTGAAAAAGGAGAATTGTTAATTGTGTGCTTATATGTGGATGATATGATTTATATGAGCACAAGTGAAAGGTTGTTAGATGAATTTCGGATCAATATGAAAGGAGAATTCGAGATGACTGATCTTGGGTTGTTACATTATTTTCTCGGTTTGGAAGTAGAGCAAGAATGTGGTAGCTTTTTTGTATCTCAAAGGAAGTATGCAAGTGATCTTTTGAAGAAATTTGGGATTAAGGAAAGCAAGATAGCATCAACTCCCATGAATGTGAATGAGAAGCTAGAAAAGGATGATGGCTCGGGTCCAGCTGATGCTACTAAGTACAGAAGTTTGATTGGTGGATTGATGTATTTAACTCACACAAGGCCGGATATTTCTTACGCAGTTGGTGTGGTCTCAAGGCACATGCAAAACCCAACAAAGCATCACTTTGGCACAGCCAAGAGAATTTTGAATTATATTGCAGGAACAGCTGACTATGGTATGTGGTATGAAAGCACTAACAACTTCAAGTTAGTCGGTTATAGTGACAGTGATTGGGCAGGTTGTGCAGAAGATCGAAAGAGCACATCCGGGCACATGTTTACACTAGGCACAGGTGCAGTTTCATGGAGCTCAAAGAAGCAAGCAACCGTAGCATTGTCAACCACTGAGGCCGAATATTCAGCAGTCAGTTCAGCAGCATGTCAAGCAGTTTGGTTAAGGCGCATACTAGCAGATTTTGAACAAGAACAACAGCAGCCTACAGTGATATTTTGTGACAACCAATCAACAATAGCAATGACGCAAAATCCAGCATTTCACGGAAGGACCAAGCATATTGACATACGAGTTCATTTCATTCGTGACCTTGTAACAAATGGTGATGTTGAGGTCAGATATGTCAATACCGACAAGCAGGTAGCAGACGTGCTTACGAAGGCATTGGCACGAAGCAAATTTGAACAATTTAGATCAGCACTTGGAGTTGGGGATTTTGTATCAAGGGGGAGTGTTGAATATTGATACAAAAATCAGAATCCGAATTTAGAGCAGCAGTTCCAGATTTAGAGCAGCAGTAGCAGCAGTTTTAGAATTGTTTAGCGTGTAATAGAAGTTCTATAATTAGATTACTTGCTGAAGAGTGTTTGTCTTTAATTAGAAGAAGTAGTGGGGTTAGTTTTTTCTATTTTTAGTTGAGTCCTGATATGTAGCAAGTGTCTAGGTTCAGCCTATTAGTTGTGCTATATATTCAGAAGTTGTAATCAGTTTTTATTAAGAAGATATAGAGTTTTATTTCAGCAGAAATATTTTGTCTCTGTTTTTTGTATCTAGAAATTCTGTGTCTCTGTTCTTTGTTTGTCTTGCGCAAAAACCAACAGAGAACTCAAGTCATCGGACTGGGCTCTGTACTTATTACAACAGTAACATTTGCTGCCGCTTTCACGATCCCCGGAGGTTATAACCAAGATCACGGTACACCAGTTCTAGGGAAGAGATATATGTTACAGGCATTTATTCTAGCAAACGCTTTGGCATTCATACATGGATTCTTAAGCTTATTTGCGCTTCTTATGCAAACTTTGAATAGTGTATCTGACAACAGTCTCGTATTTTCAACAATATCATTTCTGATGGCATCGAGTAGTATGGTTATAGCATTTGGATTGGGACTGTATGTGACGCTTGCTCCAATTTGCTACCCTATAGCCGTCCTTCTCCTTGTTATCACTATCTTATTAGGGTCTCCAGCCGTGAATTTTTATGTTCTCTACGCACGATCCATTTTAGGCCCCACTATGAATTCAAATAGTGGTTTCAAATGCCTTTATTATGTATTTGCATTTTATGCCATGTCTTTTCTGTTCATCTTCTGCCTAGCCTTAATGTAGCTCGACATTGGTTTTTTCTTTATCTTATTTTATTTATGGCATTACGAAACATTGTTCTTTTATGTTCTCATAATTGATGTTTCTTTTCTTAATTTTCCCTCTGAAAGGCCGAATTTTTACATAAGCTTTGTGTTAATTTACAATAGAAACCTTTTCTTTTTGTTTTTTTTGGTTAAGTAAGACATTGGAAAGTTAAATAGTCTGGTTAGTTATCAGTTATCCCCGTAATGTATGTGCTCCATTCTGGTGCTATTGGACCCAGACAGCTGTACTTAATTTTGGGCTTTTCAAGTTAAAGGTTTTTACGTGGCCCATGTTACTCGGCTGGTAATGAAGATATCTAGAAATAGAAAATGTAAAACAAAACATATTCAGAATGAAACCAGTTATGAATTTAATACTAAGGGTTTGGACTTTGGATGGTAGGCCTTCACTTCTTATGAATAGCTGAGTCGGAAATAAAACTTTTCTTTACCAGATTACTAGAATCTTGAGGCTTGACATCTACATTTCTTCCTCCAAAAAATAATATATTGGCATTGTTATGTTTCTTTTCAATTATTTTTCAAGAAGTCGCAGTAAAACTATGGTTCTTTAGGGGGCTAGTGTTTTCGTTGCATAAATACACCACCTCCGCTTCTAGGGTTGTCAATGGCACCCTTTTATATATCCTTTTATTCAATTCATACCATATAAAAATAAGATGGGTACAAGTAACATTTTTTTCCCGTAAACTTATCGGGTACAAGTACAGGTAAAGATTTTTTTCGTTATCTAAATAGGTAAGGGTACGAGTAAAGCCTATTTCATATCCGTTATCCGATCGGGTAATTATAATACACACACACACACACACTAATAAGAATTGAAAAGAGTACTTTAATTGGTTTATTTGCGCTTAGCATGATCATTTTTTTTACAATAAAGTACTATACTTGTGAAAACTGAATGTATATGTTTAAATGTTTTATTTAATAAATAACAAAAATAATTATTATATTAGTATTACCTGTCATTTACCCGCTACCGTTTTGTTATCCGACAACTATAACGGGTAAGGGTAGGGTACGGATTAAATAATTTATAGCGGGTAAGGATAGGACACGGGTAAGAATAATTTGTAACGGGTACGACGAATATGAAAATACTTTCACACGACCCTTTCCATACCCGTTGACACCCCTATTTGCTTCCCTCTCCCTTGTTCCCTCCATTTTCCCAAGCAAAACACCACTTCTCCTCGAGTAGATTATTTATGTCATATATTAGTTGTTGCAAGTGTTAATTTTAAAAAAAAAAAAAATCATTGCACCATTGTAGTCAGCAGCTCCATCTGATTTAGATTGTAAGTTTTTTTCTTTAATTATAAGATTTTGCATAATATTTAGGCCGCAAAATTGATAGTATTATTTGAATTAGGATAGTAAATGATATTATAAGGTTTTCATTTCTATCGAGAACGTATCTGCCTAAATCTTCTTTCTATGCATCGTAAATTGAAATGAAATTCTCAATAATTTAATGTCATAGTTCAAAAAAGAAAATTTCATAATTGTATTTAATAAAGATTATTTTTAATCACTTTTAATCTTATAATATTATAATTTTTTAATCTTCAAAATGGCGTGTAAGGGAGGTAAAAAAAATGATGAAAATTATAGGAACATTTCTTGATTCCCATTCCTTTTACTCCTATTCTTTTACGTACTCCTTTTACTCCTATTCTATTCTTTATTTCTTTGGTTCGATTGTACGTCTACCAGAATGTTTGTTTGGCTATTAATTTTCTTTCCTTTTGCTGTAAAAAAATGTTGGGTCGCTAGGAAAGTTCTCGAGATCAGAATTTAATGATAAGAGACTAAACAAGATCAAAGTGCTCTTAATTACTGTCAAAGAAAAATATGGATACATGTTCTAACACATATTATATGTGTCATGTGTGACTAATATCCCAAGAAAAAGCCAGGTCGAATTTCCTGCACGAGCTTTTCCTTCTTAATTGTACAATTTATTTCAGTTTTGTAGTTCTGAACCAATCGTGACCTTAAATTAAAAAAAATCATCAAATGGTACAGAAAAAAAAATATTAGGCTTATACCCTCATGCATATTCAATTGACTGATTTTTCATTGAAGATTTGCTCCGTGGTTGTTTTCAATTCTGGGACACAGTTTGAAATGATTTTGAGATTTTAATTGTTCGATTTTATTTCTTAGATAAGAAGAAAGTAGGCATTAGACAACATGAGGTAAGCACCAACGAGGCACCGAATTAATCGAACCACGAGGGTTTCAACGCACAAAACCCTAGGGTTTGTGAAATAGAGGCAAACAGAAAAGAGCGAAAGAGAGAGAGATGTTCTCAACACATGAGCGAAACAAAGAGGAAGGCCAAACATCTAGAGAGAGAGACAGAGAGAGATAGAGAGAGTGCGGAGAGGTCGGCTCTAGGGTTTTTTTTTTCTTGGCTAAACCTAACGTGGCGGGAACCAGAGAGGAAAGACTTTGGCCCGGGGATTTAATTTAGAGGGCACCCTTCAGCGACCGGCCAAATCGGTCGCAGAAGGGTTCGTCGCAGAAACCTTTAAAATCTTTTTTTTTTGTGTTTTTTTGGGTCTTCAGCGACCGGCGACAGAACCGATCGCTGAAGACCGGTTTTGCTGTAGTGTATTATGCCGAAAATTTTATTTATATCATATTTCTAAAAAAAAAAACCAAAAAACCATATTTGAATTCAGGTCTAGAGTTTGATTTGAATTCAGATATAGGGTTCCATGTGATTTTTTTTTTTAAATTCTTGAATTATACACGGTTTTTTTTATTAAAAACCTTGTAGGATGTTGTATTTATATATGGTTTTTCTGTAAAAATTATGTATGATAACTTTTGGTAAAAAATCGGCAAAAGAAATTTAGATTATACACGGTTTTTAATAAAATATCATGTAGGGTTAGTGTTTTTGTAGATTGTTCGAAAACCGTGTAAAATTTAGCGACCCTATTGTACACGAATCCCCTAGACACGGTTCTAAAACCATTAGAACCGTGTAAAAGTTTCTATTTTAACTGTGATTAGTAGCTTTTTCTGTACTAATAAATGTCGTTTTATTGTGTCCACATCTGAAGTCCAAAACAATTAATAAATGTCATTACCTATAACTCTTACAAGTTAATTAGGATAAACACATAAATAAAATTAGGGTTAGGATAGTATCACATGAATTGCTTTATGAGAGCCCCCATTTTATAATATTACTCTTAATTAGATTGTTAATGTTACTCAACAATCCTGTGATGGAGGCTATATATGTGAGTGTATTTATGGTGCCTTTGCCTGACAGGACTCAGCCTTGGCTGACATGACTGAGACAGTAAATAAACATACAAATAAATTAGAAACCTCCATCATCACTCCCAACGGGCTGTCAGTATTAATATATTGGGCCTTGATTGATATTTCTCAAACTGGGCAGAGACCGCATTTTTCTTCCCTAAATTTTCTATGACCCTACTTTGAAGAATATTATCTTTTCATATTTTTATAAAATAATAAAATTGATATGAACATTTAAATCGTATTATTATATATTCTTATAATTTAAAAAAATGTCGTTTCATCATATCCATATACCATATCTGAAGTCCACAACAATTAATATAATTAAAAAAGAATAAAAAAATAATTCTCTTAATGTTGTTTTATTCTATTCTTGAATATTATATGAAATTCTTGATACGATAAAAACACAGACAACAATAAAATGACACACTCCTTATTCCATTAAATAGCAATAAAAACAGTAAGCACTTAAAATAGCTGAAATTCCAAACGACACAAAATCAAACTAGTTGTTATTCTTATCGCAGCAACGAAGATTATATTTATCGCACGGGCATTCAGGATGAATTTCTCTTGGATCATCAAATTTTCCTGTCACACCTGACATAAAAACAGAAATGAATAAAACCGTGAATAACAATAGAAATTAAGCCATATGACATAATAAGCTGGGGTTCTTTTTTACATTACAATAGTTGTAATTTGTAATACTTGGTGGGTTTTAATGCATTGGCCTTTTTGCCTTTTCTCAAAAAAAAATAAAATAAAAGCCATGCATGAAACTTTATGAATAGTTAAGATGGCAATCCAAAAGTGTCTACACATATATACCTAGCAAAACCAAAATGATATTTAATTAGTTAAGGTTTTAATGGTACAACGTTTAAGCACAGAGATATTCGAAATTGAATAATATCTTTTGAATTATTCCTGACGAATTACATCTTTATTTTATAAACTTGCAAACTTTTTGTTTTTTATAAAGGGAAAAGATTTTTTTCCCCGATCCTATCCCCCGTTCGTCCCCCGCGCGATAACTGCCTTTTCCGCTCGATTAACTGCCTTATCCGCCGTTATTTCCAAAGATCAACTGCCTTATCGCAAAATAAGGTTTAGCGCCGTAATTTCCAAAGATCAACTGCCTTATCCGCCGGTGTTCGTTGCCATATTTTGAATTTCAAAATTCAAAGGCATCGCTCTCTTCTAAAAGGCGATTCTCACGCGATTTCCCTAGCTGCTGCACCCGTCGGAGTCGGAGCTCTCTCTCCGTCGGTTTGTTCCAGTCGATCTTGCATCACGCTCCGGCGATCTTGCATCATGCCTTTTAGAAGACAGCGGAGCTTTTGAATTAGGATTCTCAGCCGATCTCGCTTATCCAGCACCCTTCGGTGTTGCTTTTCTCACTCCGACAGTTTCTCTCAGTCGATCTTGCATCACTCTCCGGCGATCTTCTATCACGCTCACGCGATTTCTTTTCAAGTGTTCTCGCTCATTGGAAGGTGAATATATTATTTCATAGCAATGAATACTTTTTTTCAGAGAAAGCTATACTTTGTTGTCAGTGTGAACTGTACAAACTCATGCGAGAACTACTTTACTGAATGGGACTGTGATTTCTTTTCTGATCAACTGCGATTTCTTTTCTGAACTGTACTGTGATATTCTTCACAATACTTGAACGGAATGTTATATATTTGTCATCGCTTTCTACTTTATATACAATTTTCTACTTTATAGATCTGTCAGATTCTTCACTATATTTCACTATACTCATGCGATCGTTTTCTACTTTATATATTTGTGATAAATACTGGAACTGAATGTTATATGTAGTTCTTTCATTCTTATCTTTATTTTCATCATCGATTGAATACTCTATTTTCAAGAAATATATGTTGTAAGGGTGAATATATTATGTCATATCAATGATTACTTTATTTCATAGAAATGAATACTTTCTGTTATAACAGTGAACTCTTAGGTAGAAATACTTTCTTTCATATCAGTGAAATACTTTATTTCCATAGCAATGAATACTTTCTTTGATATCAGTAAATACTCTTGCATAGAAATACTCTTAAAAGTACTTTAGTTTATAACAATGAATACCTTCATAACAGTGAACTCTTATGTAGGCTTACTTTCTTTCATATCAATGAATACTCTCAGTCAATAGCAATGAATACTTTATTTTATAGCAGTTAATACTCTTATGTAGATATTCTCTTATAAGTAGTGCCAATTTGAATAAATTATTATGTAGATATTCTCTTATGTAGATATTCTCTCATAGTAGTGAATACTTTATTTCATACCAATGAATATTTTGTTTACTAAGCAGTGAACATGAAAATTCAATTCAGTGCCAATTTGAATAAATTATTATATTTTAATTGTTGATTGATTTGTTCTTATTGTTTTGTTAATTTTCAGGATGGATTTTGACCTCAATGAAAAATTTGGAGATGATTTGCTGATGCAGAATAGTAATGGAGAAGTTGATGAGGTGTATCTGTATCAATATTTCGAAGAGGTGCATCATGCAAATGAAGCAATTAATGATGAGGTTGGTATGAGAGAGAATATCTTTGAGTGAGATTTGAACATTGAACCAATGGTGGGCAACCAAAGGATTGTCAAGTTGAAGAAGCAGTTGGTGAAGTAGGTGTTTTGGATGAGGAAGATCATAAAATAAGTGCACCGGCAGTTGGTGATCGGTTTGACTCGATTGAGGAAGCATATAAATATTATCAGCTTTTTTCAAAGCAAGTTGGTTTTTCAGTAATTAAAAGATCAAACCACAAGAGGGATAACCAAGTCAACCATTACTGTTTTACATGTGCTAAACATAAAATGGTAGAAGTACGTACTGATGGTCCGTTCCCAGAAAGGAATAGGGCTGTTGTAGGTACAGGTTGTAGGGCATGTGTAAAATTGAAAGATCCCGATTTGTCCGGAAGATGGGTTGTAATAGAAGTAATTCTGGAGCACAACCATGTTTTACAATCCGAATCAGCATTTCTCATATCTGGTTTTAGATATATCCCAAAGAGATACCAGGATCTTTTGGAATTTAATGAAGATCAAGGTTTGGCGGTGTCAATTAATATTAATTTAGTAATCAGAAGTGCTGGAGGTTATATGAAGTGCCCTTTTACTCGTAAAGATGCCCGAAATCATGTAGACAAATACAAGAGGAATAAATTAGAGGTTCTTGGGAGAGACGATGCTATTCTGATTTTTGAGTATTTTAAAAACAAACAGATTATTGATCGTAACTTCTTTTATGCTTACAATTATTCAAAAGAAGGTCGTTTGTGGAGCATTTTTTGTTCTGTTACACCAAAAGGTGTAGTACAATGTTTCAGTATAGTGAACTGTACTTTTTAACCTTAAATACATTTTTCGGTTCAGACTGCAAGTATACAATCCTGTCGAGTAGTATATTATCGGGTATCGATCACAGGGACGGTTCAGATCTTAACTATAATTCTACCTAAATTAAGTAAAGACTAGAAGTTGGAAAATGTTAGTTTTTGTTCTTAAAGTTCCTACAGTTCAATCACAGTAAATAAATGCAAGAAAGAAAGTAAACTTGGTTTAATTCAGATGTAAAAAGGCGTTTCCAGGGTTATGACTTCATCTCAGTTTTGCCTCGAGGTGCCTGGTCCGTGTAGTGTCCTACACGGGCCGTGTCCAGTGTCCAGTGTACATGGGCCGGGTACTGTCGTACACGGTCCGTGTGGCCCTCGAGTGAATGCAGCAGCTATTGTTTCTTTATGTTGTTCCATTGAGTAGGGTTTTACTAATCATACCTAATGTTTCTAAACATCAACTGTCGTCTGTTGGTTTATTAACTTGGTATGGAATTGCAATATGTGCCCTCGTCGGGTTCTAGACCTCAACTGTCGTATATTGGTCTAAATTACCTAGTTGCTTGTTTGGTATACTAAAGGTAACCTCATTCCGTCGATATGAGGAAATGTTCACCTGTCGGTTACTACTTGGTTTCACCTTTCGGATTACTAATCCTACCTCATGTACTTAGTTTGGTTAAGAGATTCTAAGAGCCAAAGTACCTTCTAGATGTGATCATTCATCTAGTGGTAAACCAATAAAAATCAAACAACTTACGCTAAGCAATTAAAATCAATCACAATCAAGCAAACACAAATTTCAACAAAAGAATCCAATAATTAGCATGCAAAACAAAACATTCGATTACATCACAACCCTAGAAACTAAGAAATCTACTCAGACATAGTTCTAAAACAAAATAAAGAAGTAATAAAAAGATTAGCCATGACAAAACCTGAAGAATAAAGAAGATCCGTCGAAAACTCGCGTCTTTCGCTTCTCAACTTCATCTCCAAGCTTAGCCGTCAAGACCAAACCCTAGAAAATGCTTCTCTGCTCCAGAATCTCCTCTCTGGTGCAAGAAATCCCGCTTATAAGCTTTTCTGGCCGACCTTCCATCTATTAGCCTTGTTTCCAAATTCTGGATCTGTTTCCAGAATTGCTTGACACGTCCCGTGTGGAATTCTACACGGACCGTGTGCTTGTGTTCTTTCTGCGGTTGAGTCAGCGGTTCTCTGTGGTCGTGTCATCGGTCGAGTCGAGGTTGACACGGCCCGCATAAGGTGGTACACGGACCGTGCAAAGACTTTTAAATTCCAGATTCCTTCTCGATTTGCCCGATTCCTGCATAATAAGAATAAACTTGCAGCGGTACCACATTCTATATATATTCATTGAATTATAACCGAATTAATAGATTTAAACACAGATTTTGGTACAAATTTAAGGTCAAAATATAGATATGAATGCGAGATATCATGGTCTGATGGGCGAAGTCGTGCAGCGTATAAGTATTTCCATGATGTTGTTGTTTTGGATGCTACATACTTGACAAATAGGTAATAATCATCTAATTATGATATTTTTTCTTCATATGTAGTCCTTCCTATATAGCTTTACTTATGTTTTATTTAAGAACAAATATTGTTTGTTAGATTTTTCTAGTTGCTTGTCTTACAATGAATACTTCATAATTTTGTTATGCACACTTGCAATACCTGTTATTAGTACTGCATATATGTCTTCTGTAGAATTACTTTGTTCTGTATTTGTTTTTTAAATCATTATCTTTGTCAGATACGATATGCCACTCGTATTATTTGTTGGTGTAAATCATCATGGTCAGTCTATCATATTTGCTTGTGCTTTACTTGGAAGGGAGAGTGAAAAAGATTACAAATGGTGCATTGCCAGTGTTACACCAAAAGGTATAGTACAAAGTTTCAGTACAGTAAACTGCACTTTTTAACCTTCAATACACTTTTCGGTTCAGACTGCAAGTATACAATCCTATCGAGTAGTATAAATTCGGGTATCGATCACAGGGACGGTTTAAGTCTTCACTAGATTTCTACCTAAATTAAATAAAGACTAGAAGTTGGAAAAGGTTGGTTTTGGGTTTTTATAATTCCTAACAATTCGATCACAGTAAATAAATGCAAGAAAGAAAATAAACTTGGTTTAATTCAAATGTAAAAAGATGTTTCCAGGGTTATGACTTCATCTCAGTCTTGCCTCGAGGTACCCAGTCCGTGTAGTGTCCTACACGGGCCGTGTCCAATGTACACGGGCCGGGTACTGTCGTACACGGTCCGTGCGGCCCTCGAGTGAATGCAGCAGTTATTGTTTCTTAGTGTTGTTCCTTTTTGTAGGGTTCTACTGACCAGACCTAATGTTCCTAAACCTCAACTGTCGTATGTTGGTTCATTAACTTGGTATGGAATTGCAATACGTGGCATCGTCGGATTCTAGACCTCAACTGTCGTATTTTGGTCTGAATTACCTAGTTGCTTGTTTGGTATACTAAAGGTAACCTCATTCCGTCGATATGAGGAAATGTTCACCTGTCGGCTACTACTTGGTTTCACCTTCCGGATCACTAATCCTACCTCATGTACTTAGTTTGGTTGAGAGATTATAAGGGCCAAAGTACCTTCTAGATGTGCGCATTCATCTAGTGGTAAACCAATAAAAATCAAACAACTTAGACTAAACAATTAAATCAAACACAATCAAGCAAACACAAATTTCAACAAAAGAATCCAATAACTAACATGCAAAACAAAACATTCGATTACATCACAATCCTAGAAACTAAAAGTCTACTCTCACATGATTAAAAAGCAAATAAAACAAATAAAGATAAAGGAGTTCATAGAAAAACTCGAAGAACAATGAAGATCCGTCAAAAACTCGCGTCTTTCGTTCTCAACTTTGTCTCCAAGCTTAGCTGCCAAGTTCAAACCCTAGCAATTGCCTCTCTGCTCCAGCATATCTCTCTCTCGTGCAAGAAATCCCGCTTATATGTTTTTTTGGCCGACCATCCTTCAATTAGCCTTATTTCCAAATTCTGGATCTGTTTCCAGAAATGCTTGACACGGCCCGTGTGAAATGCTACACGGACCGTGTGCCTGTGTGTCTTCTGAGGTCGAGTCAGCAGTTATCTGTGGTCGTGTCATCGATCGAGTCGAGGTTGACACGGCCCATGTGAAATTCTACACGGACCGTATACCTATGTCTCTAGCTCAGATTGTAGATCTTCAAGCTTTCTGAAAAGTGGTTATACACTCAAAACGGAGTTATGAGTCAAAATCTATGACCGTTTTAATTTCAGGTGCTGAGATTGGTGTCCTGGTCGTGTCTGTGGTCGGGCAGAGGGTTGTACGGTCTGCAAAGAAGGTACACAGACCGTATATAAACCTTCAAATTCCAGATTCTTCCTCGGTTTCGCCTGTTTTCTGCAAAGTAAGAACAAATGCACAACATTAACACATTCTATAGATATTCAATGAAATAAACACGATTTGACAGTTTTAGGCACAGGTTTTGGTACAAAGTTTGGTCGGAATATAGATACCACTAGTACAAAAAACCCCTTCACCGACTGTTAAAAAACCCTTTTACCGACTGTTATTGAGGCGTCGGTGATGGCGGCGACGGTATAGATAACTCTTTACCGACGGGTGAAAAACAGTCGGTGTCGCCACCCAACACCGACTGTTTTTGTCAAAAACAGTCGGTGTAGGCGACCAACACCGACTGTTTTTTGTAAAAAACAGTCGGTGTAGGCGACCAACACCGACTGTTTTTTGTAAAAAACAGTCGGTGTAGGCGCCCAACACCGACTGTTTTTTTTTAAAAACCGTCGGTATAGGTGCCAGCACCGAAATTTTTTTTTTTTTTTTTTTTTTTTTTTTTTTTGCTTGCACCTGTAGACGTGACAACTGTATAAGAAATTCAGAACTACATAAGCCAGAATAGATAAATTGATTTTCGTGATAAAAACAGAAACCAATATAGTGTAACCATTTCATCTACAAATTAAAAACAAACATTACAATCAGTATTATGCCCACATCGGAGTAATAACATAAAAGCTAAAACTAGCAAATTTCTATGATCCCTCTCCTCTATTATCGCCTCATTAAATGCTAGCTTTAAAATCTTTTGCCAGCTTTGCATCTGCTATCTTCTTACTTGCCTGCATCTGCTTTGCATCTGAACCCCATACTTCTTTACAAATTTACTAAAACTGACCCCATATCTTTCTAAGAAAAAATAATCAGTAATTTGTGCATATATATTGACCCCTATAGTAAAAAATTCTGCCTCCACCCAAGGTATATTAAAGTACCTTCTGAGATATTTTTTTGTTGATATATCTTGACTTGATTCCTATCAACAATTATTTAAACTCCAATCAGCATCAGATAATATAACGTATTCAACAACTACACCATATCTATCATGGGAAATTGATGACTCTAAAATGTAATTTAGAGATCCAAAACTACCAGAAAATTGAAAAGAAGCCCTCTGCTGGATAAGTAAAATACAGGATTCATGACAAGGTTTTCATAATAGTTGGAGTTACTTTCTTCATAAGTATAATATATTTAACAGGGTTACATGAAAATACAGGTAGAGGCTTTGAGAACAAACCCAATTGAGAATGTATGCTCTCTTTGCTTCTTCTTCACCTTCAGTTCCTTTCTTTTCAAGCATCTCATTGTATAACTCAATCTGTATTTTCCCGTTTTTACATCAGGTAAATTCACAATTATATAAAACAATCAATAATAAAGGGGTTCTTGAGTTACTTTTACCTCCTTGTTTACAAGGCTTAAAAATTCCTGACGCTCCTTGCTAACAGACTGCAAACGAATAAACAGAAGTTGTCAAGTGTATGCAAATATGTTACTCAAAAGCTTGCTGTTGTTGTATTGATTGTTTGGTCACAACATTGACTGGTTTGACCACATAAGCACAGACCATAGTTATTACCCAAAGTACAAGGCCCTTTTTACTAAGGGGCTAATTTTATTATTTCTTAGGATTTCTGAATCCTCTCTCTTTTTTTGAGATCTTTTCTTCCCAGTTTATCACAAATCAAGATGGTTAGACAATTAATGACAGAAAGAAATTACGGAAGCAGAAGCGAGAACAGCTAGAGCTCGACTGATATTGCAGAGATGTTCTTGCTTGTCCGAAATAGTAAGCACAGACCATACATTGCTTGCTCAGTACTGGTTTGAGTATGAATTAAATAGTACAGAAATGTTTAGTTTCTGTTCTTAGTTGGCAGAAGCCTAATTCATGCATGTTTAATAAATTAGAGGCATTAATGGGTTGTGTCATGTCTGGTCAACATTAATAATAAACTGTAAATGGGTTCGACCTAACCTGACATGGGTCAGAAATAACATGACACGACCTGATCCTGCCTGACCTGTGTAAGTGATGGGTCAACCCTACTGGACCTGCATAAATTAAGAAGTTAGTATTGTTTCAACTTGTCCTATTTCTACAAACAAAAGAGAGCAAATTGGTTAAGAGTGTCGTCATGCAATTTGAAGGGTACAAGTTCCATAACCAGACTTGAAATATTATTTCTTTTTCTTTTTTCCTTTATATTCAAATAAGCCAGCAGCATACCAAACAGGTCATGTGCACTTAATTGGGTCACGGCTGGACCTGCACTACCTGATCCAGGTCAAAAATACTATGATAACCCTAACATTGCACATGAAAGCAGAAGCGAGAACAGCCAGAGGAAGCAGTGTAAGGGGGGAAATGACAGAAAAAAATGTTCAAACCAGTACTGAGCAAGCAATGTATGGTCTGTGCTTATCAGTCGCGAGACTGAGGAAGCAGAAGCGAGAACAGCCAGAGCCAGATCGCGAGGCTGATGAAAGAGAGAAACTCAAATTTTGAGAGGGTTTTCGGCGGAGGAGGAGAGTAAATCACAGAAAAGGAATCCGAAATGGCACAATGGCCGCAGGTCAAATGAAATGGCGCGAAGGCCATTGATCAAGGCCTTAGCCGTAAGCCACAAGGCAAAGGAATCCGAAATAAAAAGTTTAGGGTTACCGGGTCGGAGAGTAAATCGCACTGCACGTATACTCGGTCGGTTCCAAGGGGTTGCCCTGCCTTCGGCCGTCAACTCAATCCAAAAATCAACGAGCAACAAGTCGAAATCAACAAGCAGCAATCAATAGCGGAGGCAGAGAAGAGAGAGATCGGCCTGGGGGTGCGATTTTATCACCCGATCAATAAAGAGCGAGGGGAATCGGGTTTCTAGGCAGTGGGAGAAAGAGGGCAAATAGAGGGAGTGAGAGAGAGTAGAAGAGAGAGCGGCGGAGAGGGAATAAAACAATTCCAGCGAACCAAAATGAAATATTTCGCGGCGGATCCAAAGTTATAAACCGGGAACCTAATTTCGTTAGCTCAACACCGACTGTTTTTCTAAAAAACAGTCGGTGTTGGTGTTAGCTCAACACCGACTGTTTTTGTAAAAAACAGTCGGTGTTGGTATTTGCTCAACACCGACTGTTTTTTATAAAAAACAGTCGGTGTAGGTATGAGCAACACCGACTGTTTTTTAAAAAAACAGTCGGTGTTAGTAATTGGTCAACACCGACTGTTTTTTACAAAAAACAGTCGGTGTAGGGTATGAGCAACACCGACTGTTTTTTTAAAAAACAGTCGGTGTTGATTTACTGACGGTTTTTTGTAAGAGAACAGTCGGTGTTGATATTGTTCTTATTTACGATTTTACCAGCAGTCTCTACACCGACTGTTACATATTAAAACAGTCGGTGGTGGAGGGTCGGTGAAGGGGTTTTTTGTACTAGTGTACGAAAGCGAGATATCAGCCAGGTACAAACCAGAATTAATTTACATTTACTTTCATGTGTAGGTATGAATACATATTGTGTGGTTATAATTATTTTGTTAGGAGTGAATATACTCACAAAATTGTTAGTAATGAAACCTTTCGTGATTACTTGTGAATACTTTATTAAATAGGTATGAATACTTTCATGATTAGGTATGATAATTGTTTTCTAATAGCAAAATTGTTTATATTTTTAAGTTTTTGGAATGTATGGGTGGTGTTAGACCAGGTTGTATATTGACGGATCAGTGTGGAAGCATTGAACTAGGTGTCAAACATATTTTTGGTCCTAACACAGTTCATAGATACTGCTCATGGCATATTTTACATAAGCTTACCACTAAATGGGGACGAGTTGATAATAAAGGTTGGAAAAGTAAACAGGTTAAGAAAGTTGCGTATCAGTCTCAGACCAGACAGCAATTTGAGCAAAATTGGCTGAAGTTAATGGATGAATACGGGAAGCAGAATGATCCCTGGTTTAAGGGTATATATGAAATACGAGACAAGTGGGTTCCAGCATTTTTGAATACACAATTCTGGGCTGGTATGACTACTACACAACGTGTAGAAAGCATGAATGCACTGCTGAAAACGTATCTGACAAGGAGAGAAAGCCTTAAAGATTTTGTTAACAGTTTTGAAGAAGCTCTAATAAATATTTGGGAGAGAGAGCACAAAGCTGATCATGAGTCCAAGTATAAAGCTCCTAAATTGCATTCTGATTTACCTATGGAGTATCAATTTCAGGAGAGGTATACAAATGACATTTTCCTCAAATGTCAACAGCAGTTCAAATTGTGTATCAATTTGTCATGCAAATTAATTGAGGAACAGCAAGGAGAAGCCCATTACATTGTCAGTGATTGTTCTGACAACACATTCCATGTTTTATATAAGAGGTCTTTAAAAGAAATTTTTTGTGTCTGTGGAATGTTTGAAGTAATGGGGATTGTGTGTTCACACTCGATTGAGGTCCTAAAGATGGAAAATGTATTTTTTATTGATGAGAAATACTTTGTCGATCGTTGGAGGAAGGACTTCCATCGTGAAAATTTGACGATATGTTACCCCTCACATCCTACTTTACCTGAACATAACAGGTATGAATAATTCACATTACAAATTTTAACATTTGTACTTACGAAGATGAATACTTATCATAATAATTTTGTCTTTCCTTTTTTTAGGTTGTATCAGTTGTCCATCTCAACAAATGCAATAATCCAAGATTTGCTTAACATTGGAAGTCGTGATGAGCATTTGTATACTGCTGTTGTTAATGGTTTGAAGGAATTGAGATGTAAAATAGCAGGTCTGCAGTTTTTTTAATAATATTTTGGTCATTAACTATTTTTGCAGTTGTATTGTAATGTATATTTTGTATGAAATCAACAAATATAGGTGGTGAATAGAATAATAAAAATCTCAATTCTGGAGTTTATGAAAGTTCTTCTAAAAAGAGAAAGAAAAGGAGACCTTCAACAGGTGAAGGAACTGCACAAGATGTTACAACAGCAAAAAGACTATCTAGTAGTGCAGGTATGAATACTTGTTTATGAACAAATGAATAATACTTGTTTCTGACATGAAAAGTACAATTGAAGAGAAATTTCATTACAGGTGAAGTAATTCCTGGTGAAATTGATAGTGAGCCAGTTGTTAATGCAACTTCAGGCACAAGTACAATAACAGGTATAAATTCTTCTTTTTTACCGTATAAAATATGCGCTACAAGTAATTGCCAACAGAACTGATTAATACTTTTTTTCTGATGTGGATGAAAACTATCTTTATTCCAGCTGAGGAAGTGCATCCTGAAGAAAACAGTGAAGCATTGGTTCATGGAATTCAATCTTCTACATCTGTCGAACAAGAACCTACTGTTGCTGCCAATTCATTAGTAAATTGTCCACCATCTTTTCCTTTGCTACCACCTGCTAAGTCAAAAAGAAGGGGACGACCTCGAAATAGTGAGGAAGGCCATGATAGGTAAGGATAAGAAGAAGAAGGAGGAAGAAAGTGTTCCAAAAGAAAATAAAAAGAGAAGGAAAAGAAAAGTTGTTGAAGGAGAAGAAAGTGGATTGCCTAAATAGAAAGGAAAATGACAATAAAAAGGAAAACAAGAGAACGAACCGAAAGAATAATATAATAATTATTACAATAGTTTTAGCAAAGATATAAATAGAAACTATTATATGGCTAATTCATTTTTTTATACACATTTATGATTACTTGGAGTTGTAATTAATAAGTGAATATTGCCTTTTTTTTACATTTTTTATAGATTTGTGTTTGTTTTACTTTTCTACTATAAAGGAACCTATTTTTGATTTGTGGCTGTTCAATTCAGATTTGAATACATATGAACAATTCATACAACAAATATGAATACTTTATATAACATATATGAATAATTTACATGCGACATATTAATATATGAAAGGTCGCCTGAAACATTATAAGAAAGGTTTCCTTGGGTAATGTGAAAGGTCACCTCAAACATTATAAAAGCATATGTTCTCTCTTCATTACAGAGTGTCTTCAGTATAACCAACCTTTCTTTCTTTCTAATGGCTAACATAAAAGAAGAACACGTTGAACCTTATGATGACCCTCCGCCAGCAATCTCACCAGGGTACAAGGGACCACCTCCAAATTATAGGAGGAACTGGCCATGGCCACCACAGAGAGTGCCACGTCGCAGCCCAAGGGGCCATCCACCACCCAAGCCGTACATCCGTAAGATCCGAAGGGGCCATCCACCATGCAGGGTTAATGTTAAAGAAGAGCTAAATTATTAAAGACAGAAACTTTTTAGTAATTTTTAGTTAATTTATAGTTAATTTAGTGTCTTATTATGCATGCCTATGTATTATCAAATTTGTTTATGTATTAACAAATTTCTTATGTAATGTATTGGTTTAATACTGTTGTGTACAAAGATGAATACTCTCATTTATAAATATGAATACTCAAACTTATACGAATAAATAGTTAAATAATAATTTCATACAATTGAATATGGTGACTAACATGCTACAAATGAATATGTCGACTAACAAATATGAATACTTTGTGTTATGTTTCATTTTTGGTTACATTTTTGTTTATTACATTTGTTTTGTTACATATCAATATATTTTGTTTTTGAATAATTAAAGAAGAAAATTTAGGAAAAAAAGAAGAAAAGAAATGGAGACTGTTTTATAAAATTAAATGGAGACGTTCTTAAAATTAAACTTTATTTCTCAAGTGAAATGGAGGTCTTCAAATTAAATGGTCCCTACCGTATTTCAAATATATATATATCTATTGCACCTTTTCCATTTATTTTGTTGCGCCATTTTGAAACGTTGCATTCGATCACTTAAACCAAGTCGGAGTTCGTACTCTATCACCGCTGAATGTGAATACATTCTAGTGCCACACTTACACCTTCACTCGAACCCTTTCGTCATTCTCCGATATCCTAGGGTTTTCCGCCTCTGCCATTTTCAAAATCATTTCGAAGTTCTCCGCCACACTGAAATTCCATTTCAGCATACCTAGTGTTCTTTCAAAGTTTTCCGCCATTAACAGCTCGCACCCTTTCGTCAATTCTCCGCCATTTTGGAAATTCCCCAACGTTTTGAGATGGTTTTGATTTCCAGTTTGCATTCAAGTGATATAGAAACTGAAACTGAAGGATTGTCACATTACCAGTTGAACCACCGGCTGAAACTGAAGCCGAAGCACCACCGCCTGCAGTTGAAAGACCAATCGGTGAAAGTGAAGTAGAAGAAAAAACAATCGGTGCTCCTGAAAATGAAGGTATAGTCTCTAGATCTTTTTTTTTTTTTAAGTATTCATTAGATTTGGATTTGCATGTTCCTGTAGTTAGATTTTAATCAACTTTCCATTTATGGGTTAAATCAACTTTCCATTTTTGGTAATATGAAGTTAGTGTTGGTATATGTAGTATTTATTATTTAATTACTAGATACTGTTTCAGAGAGTTATGTATTTAATTATTAAATACAGTTTCGTCCTCGAAATTAGTTTATTATATATATTAGAGTTGAATACTTTTAGATTTTCTGTGGAATATATTGTAATTCAGCAATGAATACTTGGTCTATCAGCTGTTGGATACTTTGTAAGTAAAGTGTTGTAGTTTTAATTATTTTTGAAAAACTATTTTTGAAATTGTATTTGTTAGGAACAAATACTTTATATTTGAGGAATGAATAATATATCTGTTAGGAATGAATACTATGTATGCTTAAATGGAATTTCATTAATTAAGTACAAAATTAGTTGTATTTAAATCATTACTGTTATTTATGAATTTGCATGTTTGATAAATTCTTTACTTACTAAAAATTTACTTTCATTTCACTTATTAAAAATATAGGATATCAAGGATTGTCACATCAACCGGTTGAACCACCGGCTGAAACTGAAGCTCCACCGGCTAAAACTGAAGCCGAAGCACCACCGCCTGCAGTTGAAAGACCAATCGGTGAAAGTGAAGTAGAAGAAAAAACAATCGGTGCTCCTGAAAATGAAGGTATAGTCTCTAGATCTATTAATTTTTTTTAAAGAAAATATTCATTAGATTTGGATTTCCATGTTCCTGTAGTTAGATTTTAATCAACTTTTCATTTATGGGTTAAATCAACTTTCCATTTTTGGTAATATGAAGTTAGTTTTGGCTTATATGTAGTATTTATTCTTTAATTACTAGATACTGTTTCAGAGATTTGCTTCACTGTATGAATACTTTATTCAAAAATTGTATTTGTTAGGAATGAATACTTGATATTTGAGGAATGAATAATATATATGTTAGGAATGAGTAGTATGTATGTTTAAATGGAATTTCATTTTTTAAACAGAACAAGGGCAATCTCATCAAGAAACTGAACAGCCAACACAGCAAGGGCAATCTCAAATGGAAACTCAACAGCAAACTGAGGTAGTTAATCCTACAGTGTTAAAACGACGTAGGGGAGGACAACTAGGTCATAAGAAAGGTAATTTATAACTTAATTTTATTGATCGTAACTTCATAGAAATGAATACTTTGTTTTGTAACTTCATAGAAATGAATACTTTCTTTCATAGCAGTGAACTCTTTCATAGCAGTATTTACAAGTATAGGGCAGACAAAATAGATAGTAACTAATGAATACTTTAATTCATAGAAATGAAAACTTTATTTCATAGGAATGAATACTTTAATTCATAGAAATGAAAACTTTATTTCATAGGAATGAATACTTTACTTCATAGAAATGAAAACTTTCTTTCATAAGAATTTAATATTTTTGATGTAATGGTGAATATATTATTTCATATCAATAAATACTTTAGTTCATATCAATGAATACTTTATTTCAAAGTATTATTTCAAAGCAATGAATAATTTATTTCATAGAAATCTATACTTCTGTTGTAAGGGTGAATATATTATTTCAAAACAAAGAATACTGTATTGTTTTTGTATGAATTTGATTTTATATGTTAGAAATTATGTACTTGTTTTCTGATCGTGCTATAATTTTTTTGTAGGTGATCCTCCTATAAATCGAAGGGCATTAGACTCTTGTATAAAAAATAGTTGTGTTGTTGATGCTGCAATGAAATTCTTTCATAAGAAAGTGTTGCCTAAATTAGACCGTGAGCACATCAAGTTGTTAGCAAGAACACCCTTTCTTCACTTGTTTGCATTCCCAATTAAAACACAAGTGAACAATCCTGTCCTATATTCAATTATGTTGAAATGGGATGGAGCGCTAGGTATTTTCGTTTTCAAGGACGTGAAGTTGTCGTTTACTGCAGAAGAAGTTGCTCTTGTTATGGGCCTCAGTACTGAAGGATCTGTTGTAGTATACAACAGGAAAGAACTTGATTCATCTGCTTTGAGGCGCAGATATTTTAATAACGAATGTGAGATTACTCGAAGCCAACTTGAGGATGCAATTCTAAATGCATTGGAAAAGAAGTGTGCTCCAAATGATGTTGTAGGATTGCTTGTTATGTACTTGTTTACATCCTCAAGCATGCGGAAATGTGTCGATCCATATGTTCCGATACGCAGAGGATATTGAGCGGCTGAGAAAATATAACTGGTCAGAAGGAGTGTACCGATTGCTAATGGAAAACATTCCAAACAATGCTCTTTGGTGCCAAATGAGAGCTGATGCAAAGTTAGAGGTCAACCAATAGTAGAAAGTCCTGAAGTAGAAGTTCGAGAAAAGAAGAGAAAAGCAAAGTGCTCAGGCACCCTACTTGGTTGTGCACTTGCATTAATTGTAAGTTATAGTAAATTAAAGTTCTTTATTATGGTCAATTAATAAAGGGTGTATATATTATAATTTTCTATGTATGAATACTATGTAGTTAAGGATAAATACTTTCTTTGTTAGTGATGCACAACATGATTAAAATAGTATCATAACAACTCATTGTGTAGACTTGTTTCTTATTTTTTTTCCTTTCATTTTTGTAGGCTTGGTTTTATGAACACGTTGAGATACCGGACTCCAGGAAATTTACGGGGCACATCCCGAGGTACCTAAATTGGAAGTTGAATATATCTTGGAGGAGATCACACTACAACTCTTTACTTGCTGCTGTTCTTGCAGTAGATGTGAAGGGAGGGGAATTGAAATGGAAAGAATCAGAGTGTTTTATTAAGGCAGAAGGCTTCATTGCGGCAGACCACGTGCATCGTCTGTCACACTCTACAGCTTTGCATAGAGTTCACAATGACAATTTTCGAAAGTTGATGGTTTCAATGACACCAGTTTACCTTATTTTCCGATACAATGTCTGCACTGACTTGGTTAATAGAGCTGAGCCGGAGAGAATTGTAGAACTTCAATACATCTCAGAAGATGGTCAAACATTGTCTCCTACATCAGAGCAGAAGATTGTTGCTCAAATTCATCATGAGGAATGAAAACATCATCTAAAAAATAATTCAGGTGAAAATAAAAATCCTTTATTTCCAAGTAAATTTAATATTTATTTAATTATTAATATGGATATATGAAAATTTTAGTATGAATACTTCTAATGTTAGCTGTAAATATATTTATTTTTGTTGATCTTCTACAGCAAAGAAGAAATTAGAGAAGGGAACCTCTTCTGGTGTTGAGAAGAACAAGAGATCTAAATGTAAGGCTTACTGTTTTTTTTATTAAGAAGAACAGTTCATATTAAATTATTATATAAATTTTTTTTGAGTAATTGTCTATTTTTGCAGCTGAAAAATCTCCAAAAACTCATGAAGATAAAGGGGGGAATGACGAAGAGAAACTTCGAAAGTGTAAGATTTTTTTTATTTTAATTTTAAAATATCTTATTGTCTTTATGGTGGTGTTTATTATGTGTTATGTGTAGGTATGAATACTTGGTAGTTTTAAAGTTCAATGTTGATACTAGACTAGTTAAATTTGTGTGCAGTATCAATGTTTACTTTATGTTTTATATATAGGTATGAATACTTGATAGTTTTAAATTGTCTATTTTTGCAGCTGAAAAATCTCCAAAAACTCCTGAAGATAAAGGTGGGAATGATGACGAGAAAATTCGAAAGTGTAAGATTTTTTTAATTTTAATTTTAAAATATCTTATTGTCTTTTATCGTACTTTTAATATGTGCAACACATATAGGCAAGGTTATAAAATGCGGTTTTCATGCGGTATGCGGAAGGCCACCGCATACCGCATATACGGTATACGGCCGCATATTCGGTTTTCATGCGGTACTTATATATGCGGATTTTTAAATGAGAATTCATATATATATAAACAAATATGCAGTAGTATGTGGAAATATGCGGTAATATGCGATAATATGCGGTAATATTCGGTATCATACAATCAAATATGCAGTAATATGCGGTAATATGCGGTAATATGCGGCCGAATATGCGACCGCATATGCAAAACCGCATATTGGACCGCATATTGATTTTCCATGCGGTTGCCAACCGCATACGCATATGCGGCCGCATGAACCGCATTTTCCTACAGTGCATATAGGTATGAATATTTTCGTTTTTCAGAAATAATATTAGTCTATTTCACTTTTTTGTAAAGTTACAATGTTTAGTTTTTGTTATAGGTATGAATACTTGGTAAGTCTGAAGTTCACAGTTCGTATTAATATAGTTCACCATGTTGTTAACTTGTAATGTTTATTATGTGTTATGTATAGGTATGAATACTTGGTAGTTTTAAAGTTCAATGTTCATACTCGACTAGTTAAATTTTTGTGCAGTATCAATGTTTACTTTAGGTTTTATATATAGGTATGAATACTTGATAGTTTTAAAGTAAATACTATGTATGTTGAGATGTTATATTCAATTTTCAATACTATGATATCTATGTTCAAATACCAACTTTTTTTTTTGTACAGCTGGTAAATATGTTAAAAGTCCAAAACAGAGACCTTCTCCTCAGATAGAAAAGCATGTTGGTGTTACTACTAGAAGTTTGGCCAAACTGATAGATCAAACTCCTGAGAGTCCTTTGAAAAGCAAGGTGTTATTTGAGGCCGTAACACCAACACCTTCTATTGGTAAAATGGCACCAACAAAAATATCAAAGAAGGACGAAAAAAAAAGGCAACAAGACTTGCAAAATGTAGAAGATGTGAAACAATTAGGAGAAGAGGAAGAAAGAGGGCCTCAAATTGAGAATGAACAACAGATGTATACTCAAGCATCCGAAGATCTAGAGATTTCACAACAAGAAACACAAAAGCCTCATGAAGAGGTAAGAGAAGGAATTGAAGGTTTTACCGAAAAGGAAAAACATTCAGCAGCAGTACAATCATCAGATTTTAATCTTGAAGCTCAAATTTTCAATGTTTTACAAGATATTGAGAATATGAAATTACCCAATCAAGAAGGTAAAAAAAATTATACTTGAAGGAGGAAGGAAAGAAGGTGAGATAGAAGGCGTAATAGGATGTGAGGAAAAAGGAGAAGATGTAGAAGGGGGAAGGAAAGAAGGCGTAATAGGAGGTGAGGAACAAGGAAAACATGTAGGTGGAAGGAAAGGTGTAATAGGAGGTGAGGAACAAGGAGAAGCTGTAAGAGGAGAGAAGAACTGTCACACCCCCGATCCGGAAGTGACAATTTCTACCGCGTCTATTTACCATTCAATTTACGTAACATAAAGCATGGATCTTTTTATGCATTGCCAATAGCATCCATTATTTTTTTTTCCACATCCCAATTTAATTACAATAATATCTGACATTTTACAGTGGATGATGCTAGAGATATATTCTTGCACCCTGTCAGATATAATAAACCCAAATCCCATACCTTTAGGTGGCCCTGCTGTCAATTATAACTCCAAAAGCGTTTCTCTGTCTTCGTCTAACAAACCTGTGAATCCCACAAGGGGAAACGGGTGAGAAATAATAAATTATTCCTCAGTGCTAATTGCCACTTAGGTTATTTGATTCGAAGGAAATTCATATTCAGAATGAAATCTCCGCATGAGAAACTAATAGTTCATTTCATAATGACGAATGCAAATGCTCAATAACAGTATTCAATTGAACAACAATCAGAACTCTAAGAATCTTATCAGAATAAATGATTTGGGTCAAAATCTTTTAAACCAGAAAGTCTAGTAATGTTTGGTTTCTTAGCTTTACAATTTCTAGTCTGGTAACACTGACAGATACCATAACTTGTATCTGTCGTGTTAGGACTTATACTATTCTAACTATCCTGACAATTTGTTAACGAAAACAATGCAGAATCAATATCTCCATACTGTCATTATCGGAAAGAAAATCATTGATAAGACAGTTCTAACTATCCTGACAATTGGTTAACAGAAACAATACGAAATCAATTTCACAATATTGTCATTATCGGAAAGAAAATCATTGATAAGATAGTTACCACAGTTCATTCGTCTTACAGTCACAATTCATATTTATTCAGAGTATCCCCTATCCAACCGGTACTGGATTCAGTTGGGGCCATTCACCATATGCGCATAAGGGTCCTGGAGTAAAGTCTAGTAGCTAGCTAGACTTTACGATATATTAATCATTTTTCTCCACTATATGGAGGTTCAAGGATTACAGTATTCAATATTCAATCAATTCAGTCACTGTGGTCTCAATCAATCATTTGCAATAAGAATCAATCAATCGATAAAAAATATCAACATGACAGTCAGCAGACTTACCTGTAATTCAGTTTCAATTGTATTGGGCTATGCATATGATGCAACAGTTCAATCAATGCAGTCAATCAAATATTCAAAATGCACAGCGAGTTACGATTTAATTCCTAGTCATGAATCTCAGACTAATCCAATAACCCCGCACCTGGTATCGTAGGGCAACAGGTGAGGTCCGCTAATAGTCTGTTCTTCCTGATCATTCTGTCTCGTCAGTTTCCTCCGTAAATATGCCTATATCAGAATTATATATTCTGATCAATACTTGTAATCATTTGGTATAACGAAACAATTTACGTATTCTAATATTTAAATCCCAATGATGTATATATTAAGCTCTGTTCAATATATATGATAAAACAGTCATTTGCGTTTGACTTAGGGTCATGTAGTGCTTCATATTATCAAGCCATACATATAGTTAATCACATATATAATCATCCTCATCATTTGTTTAACTAAAAACAGTACCCGCTATTAATGATATCATTTACCAATTATTCTATCATTTTCTTAATCCCTTAATTTATATCTATTTCAATCCAATAGTCCTAAATTAAGTTCAATAACCTAATAAATCAAGATTCAAATCTAACAGTCAAGTTTCAATTTATTTTGATTCATTTTTAGTTTAGGCCAAGTCCACTTTACCCTTCTACAAAATATTCAATTTTCTGAACCAAATCCGAAAGCCTAGCATATTAATTAATTGATTTACTTCTTTTTCATTTAAATTTATAATCAATCCCAAATGCTCATAATTCAACTTAAAATCGAAACCATAGACAACCATTTTGCATTTTAGTCCTTCTGACATAATCAAATTACCAACATGAGAATTTTGCAACTTTTACCCTTTGTATTATTTTCCTTGTAAATAAGTCCCTTAAACAACCAAGCCATATAAAAGTAAACACAATAAACTGGTAACCAACTGGTATCAGTGTTTAGAGGGTTAGAGATATTCAATATCAACTCGGTATAGCACCATAAAGATATTCGGTGGCAAAATTAGCCAACCATGGCTAACGGGTTCAAACCCGATAAGGAAAATTTAGTAAAAAGAAGATGACTTTCAATCAATCAACAAGCTCAACTCGGTTTACAACACGACATGACTTGCTTACTCTATTCTCAAGGTTACCAAGCCTTAATCAGATCAAGATAGTAAATAGAGAAGGAAAACGAGACAAATTAATACCATAGTCGTACCACACAGTTGGGGAAGAGAAAGAGCACATACAACTTCGATTCAATCGCATCAGTCAGCGAGAGGGAAAGAGATAGAGGAAAACCCCTCTTCAGGTTTGTCTCGCAACAAGGAAGAAAAACAACAACCAAAAGCAACAGAGAGTTTTGAGAGGAAGAAAGAATAGGCGGTGGAGATTGGGCAAAGAAGAAAATAGAAGAAACAGGAATGGTCTCCTGTGGGTCCCACTTGCAAATAAAAAGAAAATTTCATTTTACATATTCTACCTTCATATTTTTATATTTTTCATAATGTTACAAGAACAGTAAAGACGAAGAAGCAGTTAGGCTTGGGGAAGTGG
This sequence comes from Carex myosuroides, assembly GCA_028015225.1. Lineage (NCBI taxonomy): Eukaryota > Viridiplantae > Streptophyta > Magnoliopsida > Poales > Cyperaceae > Carex > Carex myosuroides. Next base: position 19,268,703 of record CM051471.1, on the reverse strand, counting down.
ATAATCCTAGTTTTAATCTGTGCGTAACACCACAGGTTGAATCTTTGAGAGAAGAAACTGATACCAATGCGATAATCCTAAGCCCAAATCCTTGCCAAGAGATTATCCTAAGCCCATCCAAAGCGATAATTCTAAGCCCAGATCTGAAACAAGGTTATAAACGACCTCTCCCACCAGCTCGTCCAAAGGTTGTTCCTTACAAGAGGCAAAAGAAAGGGAAATCAGGCTCTAAAGAAGGCGACCTAGTAATAAAGCTTAGTTCGCAAGAGAAACCAGTGCCCAAGAGAAAAGGGAAAGTACCTCCCAAAAAATGGAGAGTACGAAAACAAAGGTATCAACCAAAGAGAAATTTTGTCCATAAAACTGGATTTGTTGGTGAACCTTTCATCTCTGAAGCAGTAATGGAAGGATCAAAAATAGCATTCCTTGAATGGATTCAAGTCTGCCTAAATTCGTTTCAAGTATGAATAATAATAGTGTCATTTATGAATACTATTTGTGTAAGGAATGAATACTGTAATGAAATACTGTTAAGAATGACAAACTACTTTAACATGAAATCTTTTATTGTAAGGATGAATAGTTTATCTGATAGCAATGAATACTTTATTTCATAGAAATGAATACTTTGTTTCATAGAAATGAATACTTTGTTTCATAGAAATGAATACTTTGTTTCATAGAAATGAATACTTTGTTTCATAGAAATGAATACTTTGTTTCATAGGAATATATACTTTTGTTGTGAGAGTTAGTATATTGCCTCATAGCAATGAATATTTTGCTTCATAGAAATGAATACTTTGCTTCATAGGAATCTGTACTTTATTTTCATATCAATGAATACAAAATATGTTAGTTGTTAGAAGTATACTTTTGTTGAAGTCTATCTAAATTCGTTTCAGGTTGATGATATTGAAGACATCCCTTTCAAATACTTTGAGGACAATGTGAGTTGGAATTACTACACCGACAGTTGTTTCATAGATCCCGGGTCTCTTCCGTTAACTGAGAAAAGGCCATTGGCAAATAAGAGTTGGGTGTATGAAAATAGCGACACGGTGAGTGATCTTGTAAGCAATATCCTTGATGGATGGGTTACCGATTATTTTCAGTACAAGATTGGTGATGATGACTACGTGTTTAAAAATGATGCAGTGAATCTTTTTATGGGAGTGGATTGTTTCAGGGATTTGCTTTACTGCGAGAATGAACTCGGACCTGAGGTATGAAATTTTTTATTTTATGGGTGAATATATTATGTCATAGAAATGAATATTTTTTGTCATAGAAATGAATACTTTATGTTATAGTAGTGAACTCTTTCATAGCAGTATTTACAATTATAGTGCAGACCATTGATCTGTTAACATTCATTATGCTTAAATTGCAATATTTAGAAACATAGGAATGAATACTTTATTTCATATGAATCTATATTTCTGCTGTAATATTATTTCATAGCAATGAATACTGTATTTCATAGAAATTAATACTTTTGTTGTAAAGGTGAATATTTTATTTCATAGCAATGAATACTGTTTTTGTAAGGATGTATACACCATTTCATAGCAATGAATACTTTCGTTCATAGAAATGTATACTTTCTTTTATAGCAGTATTTACAAGAATTGGGCAGACAATTGAAATGTTAACATTCATTATGCATAACTAGCAATATTTAGTGTCATAGGAATGAATACTTTAATAGATAGTATGTAATACTTTGTCAAATTTTGTCTGCAGACAATTGAAATTGCGACATTCATTATGCAAAGGGATACTCCTGTGAATTTTTATCATGAATGGTTTGTCCTTCAGACCAAAACTCAGGTGAGTTTGTTTATATTTTTTGTTTATTTACTTTGAAAAATATTTGCAATTTTTTTTATTAATTTTGTAATATTTGTAGGATTTGGGACAAGTCAATCCATTCATCGACCTCTTCCCTTGTCAGCCGCATTTGTTCTCGAGCCAGCTTGACAGTGCCAGATGGCTTTTTGTACCTTTGTGTGGGTACGGTCATTGGATACTGGCTGCTGTTGAATTGAAGAAAAAAGAAATACAAATGTACAACTCTGTACAAGGTGAAGGTGCAAATGAGCATTATTTTGAGCCGCACAAAAATACCATGCACTAGGTTAAATTCTTCCTGTCTTGGAGGCTTGGTGAGTATTTTTTGTTCTTTATTTTTCTTAAATTCAAATAAGTATACTTGACAGTTAATTAAGTGAATACAGTGAAAACTTAGGTAGTTTGTATGACATGAAACATAGAAATTAGGTATGAATACTATTTATGTTAGGAATGAATACTGGTTTTCACATCAATGAATACTTTATTTCACAGCAATGAATACTTTCTTTCATACGAATCTGTAGTTTTGTTGTAAGGGTCAGTATATGTATTCATAGCAATGAATACTTTATTTCTTAGCAATGAATACTTTTTTTAGTTGAAATGAAAACTTTCTTTCAGAGTAATCTATACCTTTTGTTGTAAGGGTCAGTATGTCATTTCAAAGCAATGAATATTTTCCTTCATAGAAATGAATATTTTCTTTCGTAGGAATCTATACTTTATTGTAAAAGTGATTATATTTGACTGTTCCAAATACTAGATCTGTTAGTAATTACCACATTTTATGTAGGAGACGAATCATGAAAAAACATTGAATACAAGTGGATTGATTGTCCCAAGCAGGATCCCGGCTCAAAGGACTGTGCTATTTTTGTCATACGATTCATTGATTGCCTCAGCAGGAATGTCGAACTTGACTTCAATCAGGTTATCATTCATTGATTTTACTTAATATTCATGACTTATTATTCATATTTCATTTTTTTAACTTAAATTTTTTTAAAAAAATTGTAGGAATTGATAAGCAAGGAGCGTCTTTTACTTGCGTATCATTTTCTGATTGATGATAGGAATGAATTGAAGTTAACTGTATAGATGTCATGAATTTTATGATATACTGTTATGATTTACTGTTATGATATACTGTCATGAATTTTCTGATTGGTGAACTGGTAATAGGTGGAAATTGTTATGATATACTGTTATGTGATATAACTGGTAATAGGTGGAAATTGGTTAACTGTTATATGATTTGAGGTACTAAAACTTAGGTAGTTTTATGAATTATAGAAATTTATCATAGGTAACTGAGGAATGAATACTATTTGTGTTAGGAATGAATACTTTATTTCATAGCAATGAATACTATTTTTCGTTGAAATGAAAACTTTCTTTCAGAGGAATCTATACTTTTGTTGTAATGGTCAGCATATAATTTCATAGCTATGAATACTTTATTTAATAGAAATGAATACGTTTATCGTTGAAATGAAAACTTTCTTTCAGAGGAATCTATACTTTTGTTGTAATGATCAGCATATAATTTCATAGCTATGAATACTTTATTTAATAGAAATGAATACGTTTATCGTTGAAATGAAAACTTTCTTTCAGAGGAATCAATACTTTTGTTGTAATGGTCAGCATATAATTTCATAGCTATGAATACTTTATTTAATAGAAATGAATACGTTTATTTCATAGCAAGGAAGTTATTGCACAATAAACTTGTATGTGTTTACCCTAAAATACTTTATAATTTGCATTGCATTGAAATACTTTATCGATCTTTTGAAGTTGAATATATATTTCATAGAAATGATTACTTTCTTTCAGAGAAATGAATACTTTCTTTCATAGTAGTGAACTCCTAGGTACTTTTCCCCCGGGTAAGTTGTGTTCCCGCAGGAAGTTATTGCACAATAAACTTGCATTGCGTTGAAATACTTTATAATTTAATTGCATTGAAATACTTTAGAATGCAACTATGAATACTTCTTTTCATAGTAATGAATATGAAAAAGTAGTATGTTTTTCTTTTCCTTTTCTGTTGCCGAACATTCCAAGTTGGTTATCAGTCCCCACCGGCAGTTAAATGCTTAATAACAGATAATTAGCGGTCCCCCCAGTTGAATAGTTAGTTGTCCAGCCGCTTAATAACAGATATTAGTGGTCCCCCCGCATTTTTTTTGGGGAAAACGTATTTTTAATTAGTGGTCCCCGGTTAATCATGCGTTTTTGGTTGTCTTTTAGTGCGGAAATCGTGGTCCCCTCTTAATTACCGGTAAACAATAATTAACAACCTTATCCGAGAGATGAATGGGGGATATGAACCAGGGTATTGTTAGTCGGTCCCTTTTAAAATATGTTAGCATTTTTTTCTTAGTGCGAACTTCTTAATTTGCAATTAACATGAGTGTGATGTGTATTTTTGGTATTGGAATATGTGGGTCAATTTTGTAATACACTCTATGCTTTAAATTTATAAACCTTAATACACAATGATAGATTGGTTGCAAGCATACAACCTATCCTTGTAGTAAAATAGGTATCGATCCAAAGATAACGGGAGAAATTACTTTTTACTTAAATAATTAATTCTAAATAATGCAATTAAAGTAAAGGGGGGGTTTTGTTGAAAACTGGAATGGTGGGTTCAATACCCGAATTGGAGTTGAAACAAAACAAAACAATTCTAAACAAATAATAAAAAGGAGTTTATAATCAAAGAGATGGAATCTAAGGGCTATCGGCTCTCAATCCCTTGATCAAATTCACATTTACTTGGTTTCTAAATTCATGTTTGTTATTTTGGGGTTTCTAAACCTAATATGTCAAAAAGGGTCACTTTCGTGAATTAATGACGTGTCTAGATAGTTCGGATTTCACGATTAAGTCCCTCATCCTAATTATCTAGACCATAACCTTATGTTTAGCCTAATTTATTCCCAAATTTCGACACTTCACGATTAAGTCCTTCATACCAAAATTCGGTTCAATTTTAGGGGTCCCAATTGAATATGAGGCTTCACGATTAAGTTCTTCGCCTCAATTCAACCATTGTTCTTGTGGTTCCGGACTAAGAAATAGATTTGGTCATTTCTAATCTTAATCCTAAAATTATTCATGCAAGTAATTCGGTTTTATCAATTCTTTGATCCTAACACCTTAAGTTTGTTAAACCCAAGCGGGACACTAATTAATAATTCACAAATTACTCAAGCACATGAATTATAAAATCACCAAGAACAAATAATTAACAAACAATCATCACATAGAAATATTATCCAAGTAAACTAGAATCTAATACAAGTTCATGATTTTAGCCTAAGCCCCTAGAGAGGAATCTAGCCCCTCATGGGTGCAATAACATCCAAGAGATAGAAAAGAGTAAACATGACTAAAAACTAGATAAACAAATAGAGAAGAGAATACACCAATCTCCTAGTTTGCTGCCCTTGTCTTCAATGTCTGCTCGCTCGAATCAAGCCTTCAACCGTCAATCCAAAAGCTCTTGATCTTGTGAAGAGGAGAGAATAAAAATGGAGAGGTTTTTTTTTTGAAGAAAAAATAGGGATCTTGTCCCTATTTGCTTTATTAAAGAAGGTTCCAATTGGGAACCTATTAATTTTACAGGAGATTCAACCTAGTTGAATAAAATTATAAAATAAAGTGAAAACGAGCTAAAAGAAATTGGAAGGATGAAAATGCTTTATCAGTGTAAATGCGTCCATTGCTCCTGTATTTCATGGAGTAGTTCTTCCACTGTCTTGTTTTTATCCGTGAAAATCCGTGAGCATCTCTCTCTCCAGCATACGAACATTGCCAACAACAAAACTTCTCTTGATTTTAGCTCCCCTTGTTTGTGTACCACCCATACTTGCGCCTCCTGTCTGCTTAATAAGAATTTCCAATTCCATGCCGGTAGTGCAAAGGTGTGATTTAGTCTGCTGTAAAGATCGAACACAAAGTCACATTCGGAGAAAAGGTGTGTTATTGTTTCTCCTGCTCGTCTGCACATAACACATATGCTTGGCATGCTCCACCCTCTTTTCGTCAAATTGTCAGCAGTTAAGATCTTGCCATAATACGTTAACCATGCGAAAACTTTTATTCTCGGAGGTACCTTCATCTTCCAAACCTTTTGTATCATGACCTTGATGGTTGGCTCATCTTTCATACGTTGGTATGCTGATTTTACTGTGAATTGACCATCATTACTCAATTGCCAAGATACCTTGTCTTGATCTCCATCTGTTACCAGTCTTGTTGCCAGTATGGTATTCAAAGCCTGCAGTTGTTCGATGAATTGCAAAGATCCAATCATGTTGAATAGAGGTGTGATGTCTTGTAAGTTCAAGACTTCTTGCAAGGAAATATTTGGGTCTGCTGCCTCCAAATATAACAACCTTAATTCATCCTTTAACAAACCGTATCCCCAATCATGGTGCCAGAATTTAATGTAAGCCCCATTTCCCACTTCCCATTTCATATTCGTGTGGATCATGGCTTTCGAGTTCTTGAAAGCTTGTTGAAAGAAATTACACGTCGGAGTGTCACACAGCCTTCCATTATGCGATATTGCTATGGCAGACTTCCAAAGCCTCGTTTCTGGCTTACTCCAGTACCAATACCATTTAGCCAATAACGCATCATTAAATACCTGTAAATCAATCACCCCCAAACCCCCCATTCTCTTTGGTTTACACACAAGTGCCCAATTTGCAAGTATTATGCCCCTTCCATCCCTTGCATTTTTCTTCCAAAGAAATTTCCTCCTTGTTTTGTCAATCTCGTTTACGACCCATACCGGTAATTTGAACACCGTCATGAAGTATGTCGGTATGGAAGACAGCACTGCGTTGATGAGAACTAATCGTCCAGCTATCGACAACTGAGTTGCCGCCCATCCTTGTAGTCTACTGTTGATCTTTTGTATCAGTGGGAGATAAGCTGTTTTCGGTAATTTCTTGTCTGATAGGGGTAGCCCCAAGTATGTGAATGGGAAAGAACCTTTCTTGCATCCTAGCATTTGTACCAGATGCTGGAAGTTATGTCCCTCTTCCGTTGAAAACAGTATTTCAGATTTGTCCATATTTACTGACAAACCTGAGATCTGATTGAAGACCAGCAACACGATTTTAAGAGCTTGAATTTGCCTTATCTCAGGTTTAACAAAGAATAGCGAATCATCAGCGTAGAGTAAACACGGCCTCATATCATTGAACGGCAACTGCCATGTCCCACTAGACATCAATTTGTCTAACCACCTTGGAATGAAATCCATTGCTAAAATAAATAGCAAAGGAGATAGAGGATCTCCTTGACGTACTCCTCTCTTCAAATGAATTTTTTTGCCCAATAATCCATTGATTATTATTTGCGAAGACCCCCCCAGTACACAGTTTGAAATCCAATGTATCCATTTCTCAGGGAATCCCAAACCCTGCATGACTTTAATCAAAAAGTTCCAACTCACAGTATCAAAGGCTTTGTGGATGTCAGCCTTAAATAACGCTAAAGGGACTTTGTTTTCTTTTGCTAAGTGAAGAACCTGCTGTGCGTACAAAAAGCCTTCCGTTATTTGTCTGCCTTTGGTGAAGCCCGTCTGACTGTCTCTTACTAAGAATGGGATGTGCGGTTGAAGTCTGTTAGCTAAGATTTTTGAGATTATCCTTTGAACCCCGTGTATTAGACTTATCGGTCTATAATCCTGCGGCTTGATTGCGTCTTCCTTTTTAGGAATGAGAACAATGTATGAAGTGTTCAGTTTCTCCATTTGTAATCCTTTGTCGAGCACTTCTGTTATCACCTTATGTAAGTCGGGCAATAGAACATCCTTGAATTCTTTATAAAACTCCCCAGTGAATCCATCTGGACCCGGGCTTTTGTTGGACGGCCACCTTTTGATGACTTCTAGTATCTCTTCTTCTGATATACATCCTGTCAGTTCTTGCAAATTAGCATTACCCTCATATAACTGTGTCCAATTGACATTTGGAACTGGCTGTGATTCGGCTCCCATCAGACGTATGTAGAATTCTCTGAAAGCCTCAGCTTTTGAAGCTTGAGATCTATGCATTTCACCCCGGTATTCTACTGCATCGATTTCATTCCTCCGTTTTTTTGAAGTTGCCATGGAATGAAAATAGTTGGTGTTTCTATCTCCTTGCAACTCCCATCTTATTTTGGCACGCTGTCTCCATATCCCTTCCTCCACAACTGCTAACTCCGCATATCTTCTTTTAATCATCAGAAACACCCATTTCTCCAGTCTTGTAATACTTCTTGCTTCTTCAACACGGCCAATCCACTCTATAAATTCTCTGCATGCTTGTATTTGCTGTTTTAGATTTCCTATGTGGTCTTTTGTCCAATCCTTGATTTCCTTTTGCAATATTGTGAATTTTGCATTCAAGTCCGCTGGAGACCCAGCCAAATTCATCTGTGTCCAGGTGTTTCTGACAAATTCCTTGAATTGCGTTGAAGATAACCATGTGTTTTCAAATCTGAAAAAAATGATCTTTTTAAAAGCTGTGCTAGCCGTGTAGAGTAGTGGTGTGTGGTCTGATGAAGTGTTTGCTAAAGCCTTTTGTTTGGAGTTGGGAAAAGCCTGACTCCAGGAACTTGATATCAAAAATCTATCTAATCTAGCCATGGTACGGGACTCTCTTGTGTTTGACCAGGTGTAAGATTTCCCCTGTAGTGATAGATTTAGTAGATCCAATTCCATCAGAAGATCGGCAAATTTGGCTGTTTCTCTCCAATTATTGTCATTTATGTTGTTTCTGTCTTCCCTTAGTAAAGTGACATTAAAATCACCACATAAAATCCAAGGCATGCCATCCTCAGGTTTTATGTGCTTCAATTCTTGAAAAAACTGTCTTCTGGCACAGCATGTGGTTGGACCATACACTGCAGTCAACTGAAAGCACTCCCCGTTATGCTTCAGTATTATAGAGATTGTGTAGGTCCCAATATATTCATCTATCTTCCGGAATTTGTTTTGATTCCAGGCCACCAATATGCCTCCTTTTGTTCCATGTGCGCCTAAGTACTCAAATTCTTTGAATCTCCTCCCACAACTCTATTTTATTAACATTTCATTTACTTCTCTCAACTTTGTTTCTTGAAAACTCAAAATATCCGGTTTTTCCAGAATAACCGTTTGTCTGACAGCCAATCTTTTGTTCTTCTCGTTAAGTCCTCTGACATTCCACGACAAAATTTTAATTTTTGAGACTCTATCCATAAACAAAAGACGACATCTCCTTAGAAATAAAAGACTGATACATAGGCTTTGCCCACTGGCAACTCAACTTTCCCCTTTCACCTTCCCCAGAATAGCCCTCAGCTACAATACTGTAAAACACCCTTAAATAAAAACATGTCCAACTACACATTGTCTCATACATCCTGACATCAAGACACTTAACTACTAAAATTAAAACAAACTCCATGAAAACACTAATCATACTAAAACATAACCTTCTTCACCAATCCACTTGAGACTTAGGGCATCCATTACCCCATCACCACCTTGGCGACCTCTTCTTCCATTTTTCCATTGAAATTGATACCTGCCATGTTGATCACCATTTCTGCTTGCTCAAAGCTTAGAGGATTCAAACTCTGCTGATAGTCGTCTTTTGTTAGATTTGCCTTGTTCTCTTTCTTGCCCGTCTTTTTTTTACCAGAGCCATACCTGATCCTTCCTGCTGTATACTTCTTCTGTAACCGTGTGCTGCGACGCACTCCAAGACTTGCCGGAGTTGTTTTTATCTCCCTCTCTTTCCCTCTTTCGACATTTGTGGTCTCCTGCTGAGATATCTTAGTTTCTAGAATCTCTGCCGATTTGTACACCGGAAATGGATAACCCGGCGGATGGGCTTGATCTTCTTTCTTCGTTATTACTGATTCAATTTTGTCCGAAGTCCCTTTTTCTCCAAAGCCCGACCCAACTTCTTTTTTGAGCCCATTTTGCAAGAGCCCGTTTCCCTCAAGACCCGATTCAACTTCTTTGTCGGGCCCATTTTCCAAGGTTCCATTTCCCTCTAGGCCCGACTCAACTTCTTTCCCAGGCCTGTTATTATTTCCTTCATCCTCCAGAATTTCTACAAGCCTTTCATTTGAATTTTCTTTATGTGGTCCCTCCGTCATAATGATAACTGGAGTCTGAGAACTGTTAAACCCAATCTTCCAAATAGAGTTAGTGTCGGGTCCCGAGATAAGCACATTAAATATTGGATTACCTGATTTGTCCATTACTCGTGCATTAGTCTGAGACATATCAATCTTAGCTGGATTTACCTCTATTACCGAGGCATCATGGAAATTTTGAGTGTCCTCTGCATTAGTGATGCGTTGGTTTCCAAGCACCCCTTCGTGAAGTATGCCTGCAGCAATTAATCTCCCTCGAAGTTCATCAGCCCAAATGTTTGTCTGCCTTGTCCAGTTGGATCCAGCACTGGAGTTGTCCCTTCCATCTCCTTGGCCCCTGTTATCTCCAGTTCCTCTGTTTCTGAATCCCAATGGAGACCTCCTGGCGTAATTGGAAGGTCCATCACCTTTGTTTTCCTCCCTCTGACCTCTACGCCTTCCACCCGAATGACCACCTCCTTGATTAGGTGGTGGGGGGAAATCATGGTTTAACCAACCATCTAGTTCCACCCTAACATCCTTCTGATGTGGATTAACAGACAAATCCAAGTTGAACGGCACCTCTGCTGCATCTTTGGTAGCCACTAATATTGTTAAATATTCATAATTGCCATTTGTGATATAGGGGGCAAACCTTAGTGGATAACCAAAACCGGCAACAAGTGTTATTATATCTGCCCTATTCCAGTGTTGCAGTGGCAGCCCATGCACCTTGATTCTAGCTCGACCCCCCAGAGGATTGAAAGCCATTTGCAAGGCCGGTGAGTATGGATGAAGATCGATGGTGATGTTGTTGCCAATGTAAAAGTTGCCCTGAGTAATAGCGGCTTCTGCCATGTCTGCATCAGGAAATATCAGGAGAACATCGCCAAAGTCTTCATGAATGGTGAAGACAGGAAAATCCCTTGGATCTCTATGAAACTGCCTTGCCATACAGTTTGATATCCTTCGTTTGAGGTCAGGATCAGCACCGCCAGGCCCTGCAAATATGAAAGCAGTGCATTCTAGGAAACGGTTTGCTGGAGCAAGCCCTTCACGAGGAGCCAAATACACATTGAGGGATTGGGGCCTTCTTTGCCATATTGCAACAGGGCAATTCATTGGCATGGATTGCCAGTCTTTGGGTGCTGCATAGGGGTCAACTGGATTCATGTTGTTGTTACCCGGCTTGGGTAAAGGGTTATTTGCCTTGTTTGTTGCTGGAGGAGTGGTTTGAGGTTGAGGAGTTCTAAGGGTGGTGTTTGTATGTAAGGTGTGATTCTTCTGTGTTGGTTTTGGATTGAATTTATAGTGAGAATTGGTTCGCCTTGCATCCTTTGGTCTTCCCTTGATTAAAGCCGGACAGTTCTTGATGATATGACCTGGCATATTACAATGTAAGCATCTTCTTGGATTAGCACAAACCGCCTTAACATGTCCCTTCAATAGACACTTAAAGCATTTCTGCTGTTGCTTTAACTTCCTTGCATGTAAATTTAATGGTGACTCTTGGTTATTCCATTGTCTTGTAGATTTAATATGATTTCTTCTCTTTTTTCGAGTAACCAAAGTCCATTCAGAAGGATCTTCATCATTATTTGTTGTTTCCAGGTTTGCATTCCGGCTTTGTTCATGATCGGTTGGCCTTCCTTGTGCTCAAGAATTGCAACCGTTTTGGTCTTCCATGGGGTCATTGCGTGGATTTGACAGCTGTGTTGTCACTCTTACTATGCCATTATTATCTTTGGGTAGAATGCGAAGAACCGGATGCTCCCCTATAAGTATCAGATCTTGTTTTGTCGTTTCTCTTCCAATGATTTGTAGATCTGCTGCAGTATCTTTGGTCTGTCTAACATCTATGTTATTTTGTTTGGCCGTTTTGTCTTTATCTGCTGCTCCCTCTTTTGTTGTCTCTATGTTTGTTGTTGTTGTCTCAAGAGAAGTCTCCAGTAAGATCGTTGTTGAAGCCGCCTTCGAGATCACCTTCTGAGTCCCCGTCAGAATCGCCTTCGGAGTCGCCGTCAAAATCGCCTTTGGAGTCGCCTTCAGAATCGCCTGTGGAGTCGCTTGTGGAGTCGCCATCTCCTCTTATTCATATTCTTATTCTCAGGCAAGCAGAGATGAAGTTTTTGAAATATCAGAATTGGCTGACGTGTTAATAAAATGGAGAGGTTTTGAATAATAAGAACTTAGGAGCAAGGTGGAAGAAGAGATCCCCTTCTCCTGCTGCCTCTATCCTATTCAATAGCCCATTTCGTTCCTTTGGGAGCAAGTAAACCAGATCTGGAAGTGAATCAGGCGAAGTTGGCAATAAAATCTGTCCAAATCTAAGCTGGTGCGGCCATTGGTGTGGCTGCACAAAATTCTACATTCCGAATTTGGATTTGTTTCCTTCATGACAGTTGTAGATCTTTTTGTCCTGGTTCTGTCAAGCTTTGATTCACCCAAATCGGAGTTCTTATGACCAAGATATGGCCAAAATACGAACTGTATGTCGGCAGCTGTAATTCTATGCGACCCGTTGTGCGGCCCGCACGATTCTTGTACAGGCCGCAAAACTCTCTGAATTTCTGTGAAACTGAACTTCAAATGGGCATAACTTATCATCCGTAACTCCGTTTTCAGTATTCTACCACTTTTCGGAAAGCTTGCGAGAAGATCTACAGTTTGCTCCATTTCCTGTAATTTAAATAGACTTTGGCAGTAACTTGGTTCTTGGCATATTTTAACACAAATTTACACTAAAATACAAGGAAATTGACTTAGTTTTTTAGGTTAAACCTTAATCAAAAGTATATATAATTGAGGCTTATCAAAATCCCCCAAGCTTAAACCTTGCTTGTCCTCAAGCAAAAATCTAAACCTAGGTATGAGTCCGGTTTCTAAACTAACCAAATTCCAAGTATATTTCTAAGTGCGAAAAATTCACATGATCTTGCTATTGTTAAAAACTTCGAGAATCATTTTGATCAACAATTTGAACTTTCCTTGATCAACTTTAATTCACCCCACAACTTGATTAATCAAATTTCATATTCAAAGATGCCTTAATATTTGCAAAAATTAATCATTTGGATTAATCAATATTTCATTATGCTACCAAAAATATGCCCTCATTTGTGGTGATTTCCCTTTTCGCCCCCCCAAGCTTGGAACAAGCTTGGGCTATAAAGTTGTGAATTTTTGTGTGTTGGTATCATGCAAAATTCTACATTTTTTTTTCTTTTTTGTTGTTATTTTCTTGACATTATGATCTTTATCCTTAATACAAAACCAGCTAGTTATAAGTAGTCAACCATACCCAACCGTTTTAATTCAAAAGTGCAATTGCATGCTCTTAGTTCAACCCTTCCATGACATGAACTCACACTTGTGGTGTAAACTCAGCCACTTTATCGGGTGAACTAGCGGAGCAAAGTGTCAAGGACTCATAACCATAAGTACGTCATGTCGCCGTAACATAGGTAAGCGGAGTCCGAATTGAATTTTCAAGAATTTTCCATTAAAATTATTTCAACAATTTATGCAAAAATACCATGAATACACACATCCAAAGGTATTCTTTCATACCCATGGATATCACAATCTTTCTATCATTTTTAAATCCCAAATTCCCAATTAGAAAGGCATACCTCGGTTTCAAAATACTTGTTCAACAAAATCCAATTTTTCATTTTTTTTTTCAAAATCCTAAAACATCTCATCCAATGCAATTCTTTGATCAAAATTGGGGTTATTTCGAGTTTTTTAAAGTCATCCAAATCATAGCCAAAAAATTTTCAAACAAGTCCTTAATTCTAGCAATCACACAAATTTCTCACCTAAAAATGCAATTTTGCAAAAAATTAAACATGACCTAAATGCAGATACAATTTTTTTCTTCTATCCCCCCCAAGCTTAAACAAAGCATTGTCCTCAATGCTATCATTCTCACAAGAAAGAAAAATAGAAGAAAACATGAAAACTTACAAGATTGATGTGATAGATGAGGTGGGGGCGCGCAGTTGTTCTTGCGCAACATGCTTCTTTTGGACTCTTTGGTTTTGAATTTCTTCTTTCTTTTTTTTCTTGAAATTTTTCATCACCTTAATGTATTTCTCCCTTGAGTACCAAGCTAGGTTCATCTTGTCGGCTGCTCGTGCCTTGTCGGTTTCAGATGTTGCCACCGACTTTTCTTGTAAAGTTTCTTTATCCACCTGCAAAATCTTTTCAGGTGATTTACCTTCCACTTTTGAAATTTGTTCGAATTTTTCATCTTTTGAAAATTCGCCTTCTTCTTTTAGCGTTTGCTTAGATTGTTGCCTATCTTGCATGTTCTCTTCTTGCACCATGGGATGTTTCTTACTCTTAATTTCGCCTTCAATGGCCATGTCATTGGCGTATTCTCTTGGCCCTTCCGGTTTTTCAGGAAGCATACATGGTGAGCGCGAAGAGGAAGCGACTTGTCGGTCCAATTTGGTCTTAACTAACCGCTGAGGAAAAGGCACAAACCTGAGAGGAGGAACATACTTAGTAGTTTCAAAAGATTTTACCTTTTTCGGATCAGATTTACCCGATTTTTGATGTTCTGTGAGCACTGGTGGATCCGCAAGAAAATCTGGGCAGGCCGCAGGAAAATCTGTGCTGGCCGCAGGAAATTTTGCACTGGCCGCATGAGAGGCCGCAGAAACAGAGGTTTCTGCTGTGTGTGGTGCAGCGGCTGGCTGTTTCGTCCCTTCTTCAACAGGCCTCTCCGGTCCATTATACTGTTTACTATTTCGAAGAGTTACAGCATGTATGTGTTCCCTCGGATTGTGTTCTGGCTTTCCCGGGAGCGTGCCTGGAGGGCGTGAAGCGAAAGCGGCTTGCTGTGCCATTTGAGTTTCAAGCAATCTGACTTGAGTTTGCACAAGATCCAACCTGCTATTCACTGCTCTAACAGAATCTGAAAGATCATCAATCTTTTTGTTTTGGACATTTTGGACATGAGTACTTTCTTTCTGAGAAATCACCAAACCCTCAACCATTTTCTCCAACCTAGACAATTGAGATGGGCCTTGGCCTTGGCCTTGCTCTTGACAGTTTTGGTACTGATTACTATTACCTTGGTTTTGGTTCAGATTTTGGTTCGAGTTCTCATTGTCATTCCTCCACCTAAAGTTAGGATGGTTGTACCTTGCGGCAGGGTTGTAGTTGTTAGAGTTGTTCGGGTTGTATTGGTTATTTCTTTTATCACCCTCATTATAAAACAACCCATGAACTTGTTCTACCTCATCATTACCATCTGTGGAATATTGACACCCAGCTGTGTCATGGTTCCAGTCTCCACAAATACCACAAGGGGAGGTCTTAAATACAGATTTTACCTGCCGCATCTTTTTCATTTGATTTTGGAGAGATTCTACCTTGGCTTGTAAAGCAGCGACCTTATCAACCTTCATAGCACCGGCATTTGTGTTTGTCCTTTCACCTCCTCTTTCGACTGACCACTCCCGTTCATTTATGGCCATCTCTTCAATCATCTTCATTGCCTCCATGACATTCTTGTTTATAATATTTCCACCTGCAGCTGTATTCAATTGAGATTTAGTTGCATAACAGCAACCTCCATAAAAAAATTGAAACAACAACAACTCATTTAAACCATGGTGTGGACATAGACGCAAAAGCTCTTGCCATTTATCCCAAGCCTCGGCAAGTGACTCATTTTCACCTTGTTTGAAGGTGGTGATTTGGGCTCTAAAATGATAGGTCTTAGATAGTGGGTAGTACTTATCCAAAAATGACTTTTGCAATCTATTCCACTTGGTTATGGTACTAGGGTTTAACAATCTTAACCAACCCCTAGCTTGGTCCTTGAGAGAGAGATGAAAACATTTTAATTTAAGGGCATCTAAAGCGGGTCCAACAGGTGCAAAGGTGGCACAATGTTCTTCAAATATTGCTAGATGTTGGTAGGGATCCTCATTCAAAGTTCCCCCGAATTGGTTTTGCCCTAACAAATGAATTAGGATTGGTTTAAGATGGGGATTATTTCCTCCTTGTGCAATGTAACCAAATTGTTTTTTCGAATCTATTTGATTAACAAACTCCCTGATTGGTCGGCGATAGTTCAGATTCTCAGATAGAGGTCGGCCATTTGCACCATGAGGTGGTTGATTGTTATTGCATAGAGGCAGAGTGCTGTCACATTGTTCATTGAGTGGTGGGTTGCCGTTGAGGTTGATGCGTGTTGTTTCGTCGTCCATTCCATCAATAGACATCCCAAGTTGACCGGTGGTGGCCATCGGTGGATCTTCCTCTTTGAGAATGCATAGTAGAGTCGGTTGAGAAGCATTTGGAGTTTTCTTTTGGCCCCGACACCTAGTCTTAAGAGTCAGCGCAAGATCCTGCAAGAGAGAGAGAAAAACAACGAATTTCCACACAAGAAAATAAAACAAAAATAGAATAAACATATTAAATTAATTTAAAATAGTAAAACTAATGTCTATAATTGGTTCCAAACAAGTTGAATATGAAACTGAAAAAAAATAAAAAATAAAATAAATAAACAAAGTGAGTTTCCAAAAATAAAATAAAAATGAATAATAAATAAGATAAGAAAAAAAAACGAATAAAAGTAAACAAAGGAAATTTTTGGCTTTTTGGATTGAAAATTAAAGAAAAGAATTTTTTTTTTTAGAATTAATTTCAAAAGTAAAAATTAATATCTATCCGTTATCCCCGGCAACGGCGCCAAAAGCTTGATGTGTATTTTTGGTATTGGCATATGTGGGTCAATTTTGTAATACACTCTATGCTTTAAATTTATAAACCTTAATACACAATGATAGATTGGTTGCAAGCATACAACCTATCCTTGTAGTAAAATAGGTATCGATCCAAAGATAACGGGAGAAATTACTTTTTACTTAAATAATTAATTCTAAATAATGCAATTAAAGTAAAGGGGGGGTTTTGTTGAAAACTGAAATGGTGGGTTCAATACCCGAATTGGAGTTGAAACAAAACAAAACAATTCTAAACAAATAATAAAAAGGAGTTTGTAATCAAAGAGATGGAATCTAAGGGCTATCGGCTCTCAATCCCTTGATCAAATTCACATTTACTTGGTTTCTAAATTCATGTTTGTTATTTTGGGGTTTCTAAACCTAATATGTCAAAAAGGGTCACTTTCGTGAATTAATGACGTGTCTAGATAGTTCGGATTTCACGATTAAGTCCCTCATCCTAATTATCTAGATCATAACCTTATGTTTAGCCTAATTTATTCCCAAATTTCGACACTTCACGATTAAGTCCTTCATACCAAAATTCGGTTCAATTTTAGGGGTCCCAATTGAATATGAGGCTTCACGATTAAGTTCTTCGCCTCAATTCAACCATTGTTCTTGTGGTTCCGGACTAAGAAATAGATTTGGTCATTTCTAATCTTAATCCTAAAATTATTCATGCAAGTAATTCGGTTTTATCAATTCTTTGATCCTAACACCTTAAGTTTGTTAAACCCAAGCGGGACACTAATTAATAATTCACAAATTACTCAAGCACATGAATTATAAAATCACCAAGAACAAATAATTAACAAACAATCATCACATAGAAATATTATCCAAGTAAACTAGAATCTAATACAAGTTCATGATTTTAGCCTAAGCCCCTAGAGAGGAATCTAGCCCCTCATGGGTGCAATAACATCCAAGAGATAGAAAAGAGTAAACATGACTAAAAACTAGATAAACAAATAGAGAAGAGAATACACCAATCTCCTAGTTTGCTGCCCTTGTCTTCAATGTCTGCTCGCTCGAATCAAGCCTTCAACCGTCAATCCAAAAGCTCTTGATCTTGTGAAGAGGAGAGAATAAAAATGGAGAGGTTTTTTTTTTGAAGAAAAAATAGGGATCTTGTCCCTATTTGCTTTATTAAAGAAGGTTCCAATTGGGAACCTATTAATTTTACAGGAGATTCAACCTAGTTGAATAAAATTATAAAATAAAGTGAAAACGAGCTAAAAGAAATTGGAAGGATGAAAATGCTTTATCAGTGTAAATGCGTCCATTGCTCCTGTATTTCATGGAGTAGTTCTTCCACTGTCTTGTTTTTATCCGTGAAAATCCGTGAGCATCTCTCTCTCCAGCATACGAACATTGCCAACAACAAAACTTCTCTTGATTTTAGCTCCCCTTGTTTGTGTACCACCCATACTTGCGCCTCCTGTCTGCTTAATAAGAATTTCCAATTCCATGCCGGTAGTGCAAAGGTGTGATTTAGTCTGCTGTAAAGATCGAACACAAAGTCACATTCGGAGAAAAGGTGTGTTATTGTTTCTCCTGCTCGTCTGCACATAACACATATGCTTGGCATGCTCCACCCTCTTTTCGTCAAATTGTCAGCAGTTAAGATCTTGCCATAATACGTTAACCATGCGAAAACTTTTATTCTCGGAGGTACCTTCATCTTCCAAACCTTTTGTATCATGACCTTGATGGTTGGCTCATCTTTCATACGTTGGTATGCTGATTTTACTGTGAATTGACCATCATTACTCAATTGCCAAGATACCTTGTCTTGATCTCCATCTGTTACCAGTCTTGTTGCCAGTATGGTATTCAAAGCCTGCAGTTGTTCGATGAATTGCAAAGATCCAATCATGTTGAATAGAGGTGTGATGTCTTGTAAGTTCAAGACTTCTTGCAAGGAAATATTTGGGTCTGCTGCCTCCAAATATAACAACCTTAATTCATCCTTTAACAAACCGTATCCCCAATCATGGTGCCAGAATTTAATGTAAGCCCCATTTCCCACTTCCCATTTCATATTCGTGTGGATCATGGCTTTCGAGTTCTTGAAAGCTTGTTGAAAGAAATTACACGTCGGAGTGTCACACAGCCTTCCATTATGCGATATTGCTATGGCAGACTTCCAAAGCCTCGTTTCTGGCTTACTCCAGTACCAATACCATTTAGCCAATAACGCATCATTAAATACCTGTAAATCAATCACCCCCAAACCCCCCATTCTCTTTGGTTTACACACAAGTGCCCAATTTGCAAGTATTATGCCCCTTCCATCCCTTGCATTTTTCTTCCAAAGAAATTTCCTCCTTGTTTTGTCAATCTCGTTTACGACCCATACCGGTAATTTGAACACCGTCATGAAGTATGTCGGTATGGAAGACAGCACTGCGTTGATGAGAACTAATCGTCCAGCTATCGACAACTGAGTTGCCGCCCATCCTTGTAGTCTACTGTTGATCTTTTGTATCAGTGGGAGATAAGCTGTTTTCGGTAATTTCTTGTCTGATAGGGGTAGCCCCAAGTATGTGAATGGGAAAGAACCTTTCTTGCATCCTAGCATTTGTACCAGATGCTGGAAGTTATGTCCCTCTTCCGTTGAAAACAGTATTTCAGATTTGTCCATATTTACTGACAAACCTGAGATCTGATTGAAGACCAGCAACACGATTTTAAGAGCTTGAATTTGCCTTATCTCAGGTTTAACAAAGAATAGCGAATCATCAGCGTAGAGTAAACACGGCCTCATATCATTGAACGGCAACTGCCATGTCCCACTAGACATCAATTTGTCTAACCACCTTGGAATGAAATCCATTGCTAAAATAAATAGCAAAGGAGATAGAGGATCTCCTTGACGTACTCCTCTCTTCAAATGAATTTTTTTGCCCAATAATCCATTGATTATTATTTGCGAAGACCCCCCCAGTACACAGTTTGAAATCCAATGTATCCATTTCTCAGGGAATCCCAAACCCTGCATGACTTTAATCAAAAAGTTCCAACTCACAGTATCAAAGGCTTTGTGGATGTCAGCCTTAAATAACGCTAAAGGGACTTTGTTTTCTTTTGCTAAGTGAAGAACCTGCTGTGCGTACAAAAAGCCTTCCGTTATTTGTCTGCCTTTGGTGAAGCCCGTCTGACTGTCTCTTACTAAGAATGGGATGTGCGGTTGAAGTCTGTTAGCTAAGATTTTTGAGATTATCCTTTGAACCCCGTGTATTAGACTTATCGGTCTATAATCCTGCGGCTTGATTGCGTCTTCCTTTTTAGGAATGAGAACAATGTATGAAGTGTTCAGTTTCTCCATTTGTAATCCTTTGTCGAGCACTTCTGTTATCACCTTATGTAAGTCGGGCAATAGAACATCCTTGAATTCTTTATAAAACTCCCCAGTGAATCCATCTGGACCCGGGCTTTTGTTGGACGGCCACCTTTTGATGACTTCTAGTATCTCTTCTTCTGATATACATCCTGTCAGTTCTTGCAAATTAGCATTACCCTCATATAACTGTGTCCAATTGACATTTGGAACTGGCTGTGATTCGGCTCCCATCAGACGTATGTAGAATTCTCTGAAAGCCTCAGCTTTTGAAGCTTGAGATCTATGCATTTCACCCCGGTATTCTACTGCATCGATTTCATTCCTCCGTTTTTTTGAAGTTGCCATGGAATGAAAATAGTTGGTGTTTCTATCTCCTTGCAACTCCCATCTTATTTTGGCACGCTGTCTCCATATCCCTTCCTCCACAACTGCTAACTCCGCATATCTTCTTTTAATCATCAGAAACACCCATTTCTCCAGTCTTGTAATACTTCTTGCTTCTTCAACACGGCCAATCCACTCTATAAATTCTCTGCATGCTTGTATTTGCTGTTTTAGATTTCCTATGTGGTCTTTTGTCCAATCCTTGATTTCCTTTTGCAATATTGTGAATTTTGCATTCAAGTCCGCTGGAGACCCAGCCAAATTCATCTGTGTCCAGGTGTTTCTGACAAATTCCTTGAATTGCGTTGAAGATAACCATGTGTTTTCAAATCTGAAAAAAATGATCTTTTTAAAAGCTGTGCTAGCCGTGTAGAGTAGTGGTGTGTGGTCTGATGAAGTGTTTGCTAAAGCCTTTTGTTTGGAGTTGGGAAAAGCCTGACTCCAGGAACTTGATATCAAAAATCTATCTAATCTAGCCATGGTACGGGACTCTCTTGTGTTTGACCAGGTGTAAGATTTCCCCTGTAGTGATAGATTTAGTAGATCCAATTCCATCAGAAGATCGGCAAATTTGGCTGTTTCTCTCCAATTATTGTCATTTATGTTGTTTCTGTCTTCCCTTAGTAAAGTGACATTAAAATCACCACATAAAATCCAAGGCATGCCATCCTCAGGTTTTATGTGCTTCAATTCTTGAAAAAACTGTCTTCTGGCACAGCATGTGGTTGGACCATACACTGCAGTCAACTGAAAGCACTCCCCGTTATGCTTCAGTATTATAGAGATTGTGTAGGTCCCAATATATTCATCTATCTTCCGGAATTTGTTTTGATTCCAGGCCACCAATATGCCTCCTTTTGTTCCATGTGCGCCTAAGTACTCAAATTCTTTGAATCTCCTCCCACAACTCTATTTTATTAACATTTCATTTACTTCTCTCAACTTTGTTTCTTGAAAACTCAAAATATCCGGTTTTTCCAGAATAACCGTTTGTCTGACAGCCAATCTTTTGTTCTTCTCGTTAAGTCCTCTGACATTCCACGACAAAATTTTAATTTTTGAGACTCTATCCATAAACAAAAGACGACATCTCCTTAGAAATAAAAGACTGATACATAGGCTTTGCCCACTGGCAACTCAACTTTCCCCTTTCACCTTCCCCAGAATAGCCCTCAGCTACAATACTGTAAAACACCCTTAAATAAAAACATGTCCAACTACACATTGTCTCATACATCCTGACATCAAGACACTTAACTACTAAAATTAAAACAAACTCCATGAAAACACTAATCATACTAAAACATAACCTTCTTCACCAATCCACTTGAGACTTAGGGCATCCATTACCCCATCACCACCTTGGCGACCTCTTCTTCCATTTTTCCATTGAAATTGATACCTGCCATGTTGATCACCATTTCTGCTTGCTCAAAGCTTAGAGGATTCAAACTCTGCTGATAGTCGTCTTTTATTAGATTTGCCTTGTTCTCTTTCTTGCCCGTCTTTTTTTTACCAGAGCCATACCTGATCCTTCCTGCTGTATACTTCTTCTGTAACCGTGTGCTGCGACGCACTCCAAGACTTGCCGGAGTTGTTTTTATCTCCCTCTCTTTCCCTCTTTCGACATTTGTGGTCTCCTGCTGAGATATCTTAGTTTCTAGAATCTCTGCCGATTTGTACACCGGAAATGGATAACCCGGCGGATGGGCTTGATCTTCTTTCTTCGTTATTACTGATTCAATTTTGTCCGAAGTCCCTTTTTCTCCAAAGCCCGACCCAACTTCTTTTTCGAGCCCATTTTGCAAGAGCCCGTTTCCCTCAAGACCCGATTCAACTTCTTTGTCGGGCCCATTTTCCAAGGTTCCATTTCCCTCTAGGCCCGACTCAACTTCTTTCCCAGGCCTGTTATTATTTCCTTCATCCTCCAGAATTTCTACAAGCCTTTCATTTGAATTTTCTTTATGTGGTCCCTCCGTCATAATGATAACTGGAGTCTGAGAACTGTTAAACCCAATCTTCCAAATAGAGTTAGTGTCGGGTCCCGAGATAAGCACATTAAATATTGGATTACCTGATTTGTCCATTACTCGTGCATTAGTCTGAGACATATCAATCTTAGCTGGATTTACCTCTATTACCGAGGCATCATGGAAATTTTGAGTGTCCTCTGCATTAGTGATGCGTTGGTTTCCAAGCACCCCTTCGTGAAGTATGCCTGCAGCAATTAATCTCCCTCGAAGTTCATCAGCCCAAATGTTTGTCTGCCTTGTCCAGTTGGATCCAGCACTGGAGTTGTCCCTTCCATCTCCTTGGCCCCTGTTATCTCCAGTTCCTCTGTTTCTGAATCCCAATGGAGACCTCCTGGCGTAATTGGAAGGTCCATCACCTTTGTTTTCCTCCCTCTGACCTCTACGCCTTCCACCCGAATGACCACCTCCTTGATTAGGTGGTGGGGGGAAATCATGGTTTAACCAACCATCTAGTTCCACCCTAACATCCTTCTGATGTGGATTAACAGACAAATCCAAGTTGAACGGCACCTCTGCTGCATCTTTGGTAGCCACTAATATTGTTAAATATTCATAATTGCCATTTGTGATATAGGGGGCAAACCTTAGTGGATAACCAAAACCGGCAACAAGTGTTATTATTTCTGCCCTATTCCAGTGTTGCAGTGGCAGCCCATGCACCTTGATTCTAGCTCGACCCCCCAGAGGATTGAAAGCCATTTGCAAGGCCGGTGAGTATGGATGAAGATCGATGGTGATGTTGTTGCCAATGTAAAAGTTGCCCTGAGTAATAGCGGCTTCTGCCATGTCTGCATCAGGAAATATCAGGAGAACATCGCCAAAGTCTTCATGAATGGTGAAGACAGGAAAATCCCTTGGATCTCTATGAAACTGCCTTGCCATACAGTTTGATATCCTTCGTTTGAGGTCAGGATCAGCACCGCCAGGCCCTGCAAATATGAAAGCAGTGCATTCTAGGAAACGGTTTGCTGGAGCAAGCCCTTCACGAGGAGCCAAATACACATTGAGGGATTGGGGCCTTCTTTGCCATATTGCAACAGGGCAATTCATTGGCATGGATTGCCAGTCTTTGGGTGCTGCATAGGGGTCAACTGGATTCATGTTGTTGTTACCCGGCTTGGGTAAAGGGTTATTTGCCTTGTTTGTTGCTGGAGGAGTGGTTTGAGGTTGAGGAGTTCTAAGGGTGGTGTTTGTATGTAAGGTGTGATTCTTCTGTGTTGGTTTTGGATTGAATTTATAGTGAGAATTGGTTCGCCTTGCATCCTTTGGTCTTCCCTTGATTAAAGCCGGACAGTTCTTGATGATATGACCTGGCATATTACAATGTAAGCATCTTCTTGGATTAGCACAAACCGCCTTAACATGTCCCTTCAATAGACACTTAAAGCATTTCTGCTGTTGCTTTAACTTCCTTGCATGTAAATTTAATGGTGACTCTTGGTTATTCCATTGTCTTGTAGATTTAATATGATTTCTTCTCTTTTTTCGAGTAACCAAAGTCCATTCAGAAGGATCTTCATCATTATTTGTTGTTTCCAGGTTTGCATTCCGGCTTTGTTCATGATCGGTTGGCCTTCCTTGTGCTCAAGAATTGCAACCGTTTTGGTCTTCCATGGGGTCATTGCGTGGATTTGACAGCTGTGTTGTCACTCTTACTATGCCATTATTATCTTTGGGTAGAATGCGAAGAACCGGATGCTCCCCTATAAGTATCAGATCTTGTTTTGTCGTTTCTCTTCCAATGATTTGTAGATCTGCTGCAGTATCTTTGGTCTGTCTAACATCTATGTTATTTTGTTTGGCCGTTTTGTCTTTATCTGCTGCTCCCTCTTTTGTTGTCTCTATGTTTGTTGTTGTTGTCTCAAGAGAAGTCTCCAGTAAGATCGTTGTTGAAGCCGCCTTCGAGATCACCTTCTGAGTCCCCGTCAGAATCGCCTTCGGAGTCGCCGTCAAAATCGCCTTTGGAGTCGCCTTCAGAATCGCCTGTGGAGTCGCTTGTGGAGTCGCCATCTCCTCTTATTCATATTCTTATTCTCAGGCAAGCAGAGATGAAGTTTTTGAAATATCAGAATTGGCTGACGTGTTAATAAAATGGAGAGGTTTTGAATAATAAGAACTTAGGAGCAAGGTGGAAGAAGAGATCCCCTTCTCCTGCTGCCTCTATCCTATTCAATAGCCCATTTCGTTCCTTTGGGAGCAAGTAAACCAGATCTGGAAGTGAATCAGGCGAAGTTGGCAATAAAATCTGTCCAAATCTAAGCTGGTGCGGCCATTGGTGTGGCTGCACAAAATTCTACATTCCGAATTTGGATTTGTTTCCTTCATGACAGTTGTAGATCTTTTTGTCCTGGTTCTGTCAAGCTTTGATTCACCCAAATCGGAGTTCTTATGACCAAGATATGGCCAAAATACGAACTGTATGTCGGCAGCTGTAATTCTATGCGACCCGTTGTGCGGCCCGCACGATTCTTGTACAGGCCGCAAAACTCTCTGAATTTCTGTGAAACTGAACTTCAAATGGGCATAACTTATCATCCGTAACTCCGTTTTCAGTATTCTACCACTTTTCGGAAAGCTTGCGAGAAGATCTACAGTTTGCTCCATTTCCTGTAATTTAAATAGACTTTGGCAGTAACTTGGTTCTTGGCATATTTTAACACAAATTTACACTAAAATACAAGGAAATTGACTTAGTTTTTTAGGTTAAACCTTAATCAAAAGTATATATAATTGAGGCTTATCAAAATCCCCCAAGCTTAAACCTTGCTTGTCCTCAAGCAAAAATCTAAACCTAGGTATGAGTCCGGTTTCTAAACTAACCAAATTCCAAGTATATTTCTAAGTGCGAAAAATTCACATGATCTTGCTATTGTTAAAAACTTCGAGAATCATTTTGATCAACAATTTGAACTTTCCTTGATCAACTTTAATTCACCCCACAACTTGATTAATCAAATTTCATATTCAAAGATGCCTTAATATTTGCAAAAATTAATCATTTGGATTAATCAATATTTCATTATGCTACCAAAAATATGCCCTCATTTGTGGTGATTTCCCTTTTCGCCCCCCCAAGCTTGGAACAAGCTTGGGCTATAAAGTTGTGCATTTTTGTGTGTTGGTATCATGCAAAATTCTACATTTTTTTTTCTTTTTTGTTGTTATTTTCTTGACATTATGATCTTTATCCTTAATACAAAACCAGCTAGTTATAAGTAGTCAACCATACCCAACCGTTTTAATTCAAAAGTGCAATTGCATGCTCTTAGTTCAACCCTTCCATGACATGAACTCACACTTGTGGTGTAAACTCAGCCACTTTATCGGGTGAACTAGCGGAGCAAAGTGTCAAGGACTCATAACCATAAGTACGTCATGTCGCCGTAACATAGGTAAGCGGAGTCCGAATTGAATTTTCAAGAATTTTCCATTAAAATTATTTCAACAATTTATGCAAAAATACCATGAATACACACATCCAAAGGTATTCTTTCATACCCATGGATATCACAATCTTTCTATCATTTTTAAATCCCAAATTCCCAATTAGAAAGGCATACCTCGGTTTCAAAATACTTGTTCAACAAAATCCAATTTTTCATTTTTTTTTTCAAAATCCTAAAACATCTCATCCAATGCAATTCTTTGATCAAAATTGGGGTTATTTCGAGTTTTTTAAAGTCATCCAAATCATAGCCAAAAAATTTTCAAACAAGTCCTTAATTCTAGCAATCACACAAATTTCTCACCTAAAAATGCAATTTTGCAAAAAATTAAACATGACCTAAATGCAGATACAATTTTTTTCTTCTATCCCCCCCAAGCTTAAACAAAGCATTGTCCTCAATGCTATCATTCTCACAAGAAAGAAAAATAGAAGAAAACATGAAAACTTACAAGATTGATGTGATAGATGAGGTGGGGGCGCGCAGTTGTTCTTGCGCAACATGCTTCTTTTGGACTCTTTGGTTTTGAATTTCTTCTTTCTTTTTTTTCTTGAAATTTTTCATCACCTTAATGTATTTCTCCCTTGAGTACCAAGCTAGGTTCATCTTGTCGGCTGCTCGTGCCTTGTCGGTTTCAGATGTTGCCACCGACTTTTCTTGTAAAGTTTCTTTATCCACCTGCAAAATCTTTTCAGGTGATTTACCTTCCACTTTTGAAATTTGTTCGAATTTTTCATCTTTTGAAAATTCGCCTTCTTCTTTTAGCGTTTGCTTAGATTGTTGCCTATCTTGCATGTTCTCTTCTTGCACCATGGGATGTTTCTTACTCTTAATTTCGCCTTCAATGGCCATGTCATTGGCGTATTCTCTTGGCCCTTCCGGTTTTTCAGGAAGCATACATTGTGAGCGCGAAGAGGAAGCGACTTGTCGGTCCAATTTGGTCTTAACTAACCGCTGAGGAAAAGGCACAAACCTGAGAGGAGGAACATACTTAGTAGTTTCAAAAGATTTTACCTTTTTCGGATCAGATTTACCCGATTTTTGATGTTCTGTGAGCACTGGTGGATCCGCAAGAAAATCTGGGCAGGCCGCAGGAAAATCTGTGCTGGCCGCAGGAAATTTTGCACTGGCCGCATGAGAGGCCGCAGAAACAGAGGTTTCTGCTGTGTGTGGTGCAGCGGCTGGCTGTTTCGTCCCTTCTTCAACAGGCCTCTCCGGTCCATTATACTGTTTACTATTTCGAAGAGTTACAGCATGTATGTGTTCCCTCGGATTGTGTTCTGGCTTTCCCGGGAGCGTGCCTGGAGGGCGTGAAGCGAAAGCGGCTTGCTGTGCCATTTGAGTTTCAAGCAATCTGACTTGAGTTTGCACAAGATCCAACCTGCTATTCACTGCTCTAACAGAATCTGAAAGATCATCAATCTTTTTGTTTTGGACATTTTGGACATGAGTACTTTCTTTCTGAGAAATCACCAAACCCTCAACCATTTTCTCCAACCTAGACAATTGAGATGGGCCTTGGCCTTGGCCTTGCTCTTGACAGTTTTGGTACTGATTACTATTACCTTGGTTTTGGTTCAGATTTTGGTTCGAGTTCTCATTGTCATTCCTCCACCTAAAGTTAGGATGGTTGTACCTTGCGGCAGGGTTGTAGTTGTTAGAGTTGTTCGGGTTGTATTGGTTATTTCTTTTATCACCCTCATTATAAAACAACCCATGAACTTGTTCTACCTCATCATTACCATCTGTGGAATATTGACACCCAGCTGTGTCATGGTTCCAGTCTCCACAAATACCACAAGGGGAGGTCTTAAATACAGATTTTACCTGCCGCATCTTTTTCATTTGATTTTGGAGAGATTCTACCTTGGCTTGTAAAGCAGCGACCTTATCAACCTTCATAGCACCGGCATTTGTGTTTGTCCTTTCACCTCCTCTTTCGACTGACCACTCCCGTTCATTTATGGCCATCTCTTCAATCATCTTCATTGCCTCCATGACATTCTTGTTTATAATATTTCCACCTGCAGCTGTATTCAATTGAGATTTAGTTGCATAACAGCAACCTCCATAAAAAAATTGAAACAACAACAACTCATTTAAACCATGGTGTGGACATAGACGCAAAAGCTCTTGCCATTTATCCCAAGCCTCGGCAAGTGACTCATTTTCACCTTGTTTGAAGGTGGTGATTTGGGCTCTAAAATGATAGGTCTTAGATAGTGGGTAGTACTTATCCAAAAATGACTTTTGCAATCTATTCCACTTGGTTATGGTACTAGGGTTTAACAATCTTAACCAACCCCTAGCTTGGTCCTTGAGAGAGAGATGAAAACATTTTAATTTAAGGGCATCTAAAGCGGGTCCAACAGGTGCAAAGGTGGCACAATGTTCTTCAAATATTGCTAGATGTTGGTAGGGATCCTCATTCAAAGTTCCCCCGAATTGGTTTTGCCCTAACAAATGAATTAGGATTGGTTTAAGATGGGGATTATTTCCTCCTTGTGCAATGTAACCAAATTGTTTTTTCGAATCTATTTGATTAACAAACTCCCTGATTGGTCGGCGATAGTTCAGATTCTCAGATAGAGGTCGGCCATTTGCACCATGAGGTGGTTGATTGTTATTGCATAGAGGCAGAGTGCTGTCACATTGTTCATTGAGTGGTGGGTTGCCGTTGAGGTTGATGCGTGTTGTTTCGTCGTCCATTCCATCAATAGACATCCCAAGTTGACCGGTGGTGGCCATCGGTGGATCTTCCTCTTTGAGAATGCATAGTAGAGTCGGTTGAGAAGCATTTGGAGTTTTCTTTTGGCCCCGACACCTAGTCTTAAGAGTCAGCGCAAGATCCTGCAAGAGAGAGAGAAAAACAACGAATTTCCACACAAGAAAATAAAACAAAAATAGAATAAACATATTAAATTAATTTAAAATAGTAAAACTAATGTCTATAATTGGTTCCAAACAAGTTGAATATGAAACTGAAAAAAAATAAAAAATAAAATAAATAAACAAAGTGAGTTTCCAAAAATAAAATAAAAATGAATAATAAATAAGATAAGAAAAAAAAACGAATAAAAGTAAACAAAGGAAATTTTTGGCTTTTTGGATTGAAAATTAAAGAAAAGAATTTTTTTTTTTAGAATTAATTTCAAAAGTAAAAATTAATATCTATCCGTTATCCCCGGCAACGGCGCCAAAAGCTTGATGTGTATTTTTGGTATTGGCATATGTGGGTCAATTTTGTAATACACTCTATGCTTTAAATTTATAAACCTTAATACACAATGATAGATTGGTTGCAAGCATACAACCTATCCTTGTAGTAAAATAGGTATCGATCCAAAGATAACGGGAGAAATTACTTTTTACTTAAATAATTAATTCTAAATAATGCAATTAAAGTAAAGGGGGGGTTTTGTTGAAAACTGAAATGGTGGGTTCAATACCCGAATTGGAGTTGAAACAAAACAAAACAATTCTAAACAAATAATAAAAAGGAGTTTGTAATCAAAGAGATGGAATCTAAGGGCTATCGGCTCTCAATCCCTTGATCAAATTCACATTTACTTGGTTTCTAAATTCATGTTTGTTATTTTGGGGTTTCTAAACCTAATATGTCAAAAAGGGTCACTTTCGTGAATTAATGACGTGTCTAGATAGTTCGGATTTCACGATTAAGTCCCTCATCCTAATTATCTAGATCATAACCTTATGTTTAGCCTAATTTATTCCCAAATTTCGACACTTCACGATTAAGTCCTTCATACCAAAATTCGGTTCAATTTTAGGGGTCCCAATTGAATATGAGGCTTCACGATTAAGTTCTTCGCCTCAATTCAACCATTGTTCTTGTGGTTCCGGACTAAGAAATAGATTTGGTCATTTCTAATCTTAATCCTAAAATTATTCATGCAAGTAATTCGGTTTTATCAATTCTTTGATCCTAACACCTTAAGTTTGTTAAACCCAAGCGGGACACTAATTAATAATTCACAAATTACTCAAGCACATGAATTATAAAATCACCAAGAACAAATAATTAACAAACAATCATCACATAGAAATATTATCCAAGTAAACTAGAATCTAATACAAGTTCATGATTTTAGCCTAAGCCCCTAGAGAGGAATCTAGCCCCTCATGGGTGCAATAACATCCAAGAGATAGAAAAGAGTAAACATGACTAAAAACTAGATAAACAAATAGAGAAGAGAATACACCAATCTCCTAGTTTGCTGCCCTTGTCTTCAATGTCTGCTCGCTCGAATCAAGCCTTCAACCGTCAATCCAAAAGCTCTTGATCTTGTGAAGAGGAGAGAATAAAAATGGAGAGGTTTTTTTTTTGAAGAAAAAATAGGGATCTTGTCCCTATTTGCTTTATTAAAGAAGGTTCCAATTGGGAACCTATTAATTTTACAGGAGATTCAACCTAGTTGAATAAAATTATAAAATAAAGTGAAAACGAGCTAAAAGAAATTGGAAGGATGAAAATGCTTTATCAGTGTAAATGCGTCCATTGCTCCTGTATTTCATGGAGTAGTTCTTCCACTGTCTTGTTTTTATCCGTGAAAATCCGTGAGCATCTCTCTCTCCAGCATACGAACATTGCCAACAACAAAACTTCTCTTGATTTTAGCTCCCCTTGTTTGTGTACCACCCATACTTGCGCCTCCTGTCTGCTTAATAAGAATTTCCAATTCCATGCCGGTAGTGCAAAGGTGTGATTTAGTCTGCTGTAAAG
Organism: Carex myosuroides; assembly: GCA_028015225.1. Lineage (NCBI taxonomy): Eukaryota > Viridiplantae > Streptophyta > Magnoliopsida > Poales > Cyperaceae > Carex > Carex myosuroides. The sequence goes on along the minus strand of CM051471.1, from coordinate 19,237,999 downwards.
ATCGAACACAAAGTCACATTCGGAGAAAAGGTGTGTTATTGTTTCTCCTGCTCGTCTGCACATAACACATATGCTTGGCATGCTCCACCCTCTTTTCGTCAAATTGTCAGCAGTTAAGATCTTGCCATAATACGTTAACCATGCGAAAACTTTTATTCTCGGAGGTACCTTCATCTTCCAAACCTTTTGTATCATGACCTTGATGGTTGGCTCATCTTTCATACGTTGGTATGCTGATTTTACTGTGAATTGACCATCATTACTCAATTGCCAAGATACCTTGTCTTGATCTCCATCTGTTACCAGTCTTGTTGCCAGTATGGTATTCAAAGCCTGCAGTTGTTCGATGAATTGCAAAGATCCAATCATGTTGAATAGAGGTGTGATGTCTTGTAAGTTCAAGACTTCTTGCAAGGAAATATTTGGGTCTGCTGCCTCCAAATATAACAACCTTAATTCATCCTTTAACAAACCGTATCCCCAATCATGGTGCCAGAATTTAATGTAAGCCCCATTTCCCACTTCCCATTTCATATTCGTGTGGATCATGGCTTTCGAGTTCTTGAAAGCTTGTTGAAAGAAATTACACGTCGGAGTGTCACACAGCCTTCCATTATGCGATATTGCTATGGCAGACTTCCAAAGCCTCGTTTCTGGCTTACTCCAGTACCAATACCATTTAGCCAATAACGCATCATTAAATACCTGTAAATCAATCACCCCCAAACCCCCCATTCTCTTTGGTTTACACACAAGTGCCCAATTTGCAAGTATTATGCCCCTTCCATCCCTTGCATTTTTCTTCCAAAGAAATTTCCTCCTTGTTTTGTCAATCTCGTTTACGACCCATACCGGTAATTTGAACACCGTCATGAAGTATGTCGGTATGGAAGACAGCACTGCGTTGATGAGAACTAATCGTCCAGCTATCGACAACTGAGTTGCCGCCCATCCTTGTAGTCTACTGTTGATCTTTTGTATCAGTGGGAGATAAGCTGTTTTCGGTAATTTCTTGTCTGATAGGGGTAGCCCCAAGTATGTGAATGGGAAAGAACCTTTCTTGCATCCTAGCATTTGTACCAGATGCTGGAAGTTATGTCCCTCTTCCGTTGAAAACAGTATTTCAGATTTGTCCATATTTACTGACAAACCTGAGATCTGATTGAAGACCAGCAACACGATTTTAAGAGCTTGAATTTGCCTTATCTCAGGTTTAACAAAGAATAGCGAATCATCAGCGTAGAGTAAACACGGCCTCATATCATTGAACGGCAACTGCCATGTCCCACTAGACATCAATTTGTCTAACCACCTTGGAATGAAATCCATTGCTAAAATAAATAGCAAAGGAGATAGAGGATCTCCTTGACGTACTCCTCTCTTCAAATGAATTTTTTTGCCCAATAATCCATTGATTATTATTTGCGAAGACCCCCCCAGTACACAGTTTGAAATCCAATGTATCCATTTCTCAGGGAATCCCAAACCCTGCATGACTTTAATCAAAAAGTTCCAACTCACAGTATCAAAGGCTTTGTGGATGTCAGCCTTAAATAACGCTAAAGGGACTTTGTTTTCTTTTGCTAAGTGAAGAACCTGCTGTGCGTACAAAAAGCCTTCCGTTATTTGTCTGCCTTTGGTGAAGCCCGTCTGACTGTCTCTTACTAAGAATGGGATGTGCGGTTGAAGTCTGTTAGCTAAGATTTTTGAGATTATCCTTTGAACCCCGTGTATTAGACTTATCGGTCTATAATCCTGCGGCTTGATTGCGTCTTCCTTTTTAGGAATGAGAACAATGTATGAAGTGTTCAGTTTCTCCATTTGTAATCCTTTGTCGAGCACTTCTGTTATCACCTTATGTAAGTCGGGCAATAGAACATCCTTGAATTCTTTATAAAACTCCCCAGTGAATCCATCTGGACCCGGGCTTTTGTTGGACGGCCACCTTTTGATGACTTCTAGTATCTCTTCTTCTGATATACATCCTGTCAGTTCTTGCAAATTAGCATTACCCTCATATAACTGTGTCCAATTGACATTTGGAACTGGCTGTGATTCGGCTCCCATCAGACGTATGTAGAATTCTCTGAAAGCCTCAGCTTTTGAAGCTTGAGATCTATGCATTTCACCCCGGTATTCTACTGCATCGATTTCATTCCTCCGTTTTTTTGAAGTTGCCATGGAATGAAAATAGTTGGTGTTTCTATCTCCTTGCAACTCCCATCTTATTTTGGCACGCTGTCTCCATATCCCTTCCTCCACAACTGCTAACTCCGCATATCTTCTTTTAATCATCAGAAACACCCATTTCTCCAGTCTTGTAATACTTCTTGCTTCTTCAACACGGCCAATCCACTCTATAAATTCTCTGCATGCTTGTATTTGCTGTTTTAGATTTCCTATGTGGTCTTTTGTCCAATCCTTGATTTCCTTTTGCAATATTGTGAATTTTGCATTCAAGTCCGCTGGAGACCCAGCCAAATTCATCTGTGTCCAGGTGTTTCTGACAAATTCCTTGAATTGCGTTGAAGATAACCATGTGTTTTCAAATCTGAAAAAAATGATCTTTTTAAAAGCTGTGCTAGCCGTGTAGAGTAGTGGTGTGTGGTCTGATGAAGTGTTTGCTAAAGCCTTTTGTTTGGAGTTGGGAAAAGCCTGACTCCAGGAACTTGATATCAAAAATCTATCTAATCTAGCCATGGTACGGGACTCTCTTGTGTTTGACCAGGTGTAAGATTTCCCCTGTAGTGATAGATTTAGTAGATCCAATTCCATCAGAAGATCGGCAAATTTGGCTGTTTCTCTCCAATTATTGTCATTTATGTTGTTTCTGTCTTCCCTTAGTAAAGTGACATTAAAATCACCACATAAAATCCAAGGCATGCCATCCTCAGGTTTTATGTGCTTCAATTCTTGAAAAAACTGTCTTCTGGCACAGCATGTGGTTGGACCATACACTGCAGTCAACTGAAAGCACTCCCCGTTATGCTTCAGTATTATAGAGATTGTGTAGGTCCCAATATATTCATCTATCTTCCGGAATTTGTTTTGATTCCAGGCCACCAATATGCCTCCTTTTGTTCCATGTGCGCCTAAGTACTCAAATTCTTTGAATCTCCTCCCACAACTCTATTTTATTAACATTTCATTTACTTCTCTCAACTTTGTTTCTTGAAAACTCAAAATATCCGGTTTTTCCAGAATAACCGTTTGTCTGACAGCCAATCTTTTGTTCTTCTCGTTAAGTCCTCTGACATTCCACGACAAAATTTTAATTTTTGAGACTCTATCCATAAACAAAAGACGACATCTCCTTAGAAATAAAAGACTGATACATAGGCTTTGCCCACTGGCAACTCAACTTTCCCCTTTCACCTTCCCCAGAATAGCCCTCAGCTACAATACTGTAAAACACCCTTAAATAAAAACATGTCCAACTACACATTGTCTCATACATCCTGACATCAAGACACTTAACTACTAAAATTAAAACAAACTCCATGAAAACACTAATCATACTAAAACATAACCTTCTTCACCAATCCACTTGAGACTTAGGGCATCCATTACCCCATCACCACCTTGGCGACCTCTTCTTCCATTTTTCCATTGAAATTGATACCTGCCATGTTGATCACCATTTCTGCTTGCTCAAAGCTTAGAGGATTCAAACTCTGCTGATAGTCGTCTTTTATTAGATTTGCCTTGTTCTCTTTCTTGCCCGTCTTTTTTTTACCAGAGCCATACCTGATCCTTCCTGCTGTATACTTCTTCTGTAACCGTGTGCTGCGACGCACTCCAAGACTTGCCGGAGTTGTTTTTATCTCCCTCTCTTTCCCTCTTTCGACATTTGTGGTCTCCTGCTGAGATATCTTAGTTTCTAGAATCTCTGCCGATTTGTACACCGGAAATGGATAACCCGGCGGATGGGCTTGATCTTCTTTCTTCGTTATTACTGATTCAATTTTGTCCGAAGTCCCTTTTTCTCCAAAGCCCGACCCAACTTCTTTTTCGAGCCCATTTTGCAAGAGCCCGTTTCCCTCAAGACCCGATTCAACTTCTTTGTCGGGCCCATTTTCCAAGGTTCCATTTCCCTCTAGGCCCGACTCAACTTCTTTCCCAGGCCTGTTATTATTTCCTTCATCCTCCAGAATTTCTACAAGCCTTTCATTTGAATTTTCTTTATGTGGTCCCTCCGTCATAATGATAACTGGAGTCTGAGAACTGTTAAACCCAATCTTCCAAATAGAGTTAGTGTCGGGTCCCGAGATAAGCACATTAAATATTGGATTACCTGATTTGTCCATTACTCGTGCATTAGTCTGAGACATATCAATCTTAGCTGGATTTACCTCTATTACCGAGGCATCATGGAAATTTTGAGTGTCCTCTGCATTAGTGATGCGTTGGTTTCCAAGCACCCCTTCGTGAAGTATGCCTGCAGCAATTAATCTCCCTCGAAGTTCATCAGCCCAAATGTTTGTCTGCCTTGTCCAGTTGGATCCAGCACTGGAGTTGTCCCTTCCATCTCCTTGGCCCCTGTTATCTCCAGTTCCTCTGTTTCTGAATCCCAATGGAGACCTCCTGGCGTAATTGGAAGGTCCATCACCTTTGTTTTCCTCCCTCTGACCTCTACGCCTTCCACCCGAATGACCACCTCCTTGATTAGGTGGTGGGGGGAAATCATGGTTTAACCAACCATCTAGTTCCACCCTAACATCCTTCTGATGTGGATTAACAGACAAATCCAAGTTGAACGGCACCTCTGCTGCATCTTTGGTAGCCACTAATATTGTTAAATATTCATAATTGCCATTTGTGATATAGGGGGCAAACCTTAGTGGATAACCAAAACCGGCAACAAGTGTTATTATTTCTGCCCTATTCCAGTGTTGCAGTGGCAGCCCATGCACCTTGATTCTAGCTCGACCCCCCAGAGGATTGAAAGCCATTTGCAAGGCCGGTGAGTATGGATGAAGATCGATGGTGATGTTGTTGCCAATGTAAAAGTTGCCCTGAGTAATAGCGGCTTCTGCCATGTCTGCATCAGGAAATATCAGGAGAACATCGCCAAAGTCTTCATGAATGGTGAAGACAGGAAAATCCCTTGGATCTCTATGAAACTGCCTTGCCATACAGTTTGATATCCTTCGTTTGAGGTCAGGATCAGCACCGCCAGGCCCTGCAAATATGAAAGCAGTGCATTCTAGGAAACAGTTTGCTGGAGCAAGCCCTTCACGAGGAGCCAAATACACATTGAGGGATTGGGGCCTTCTTTGCCATATTGCAACAGGGCAATTCATTGGCATGGATTGCCAGTCTTTGGGTGCTGCATAGGGGTCAACTGGATTCATGTTGTTGTTACCCGGCTTGGGTAAAGGGTTATTTGCCTTGTTTGTTGCTGGAGGAGTGGTTTGAGGTTGAGGAGTTCTAAGGGTGGTGTTTGTATGTAAGGTGTGATTCTTCTGTGTTGGTTTTGGATTGAATTTATAGTGAGAATTGGTTCGCCTTGCATCCTTTGGTCTTCCCTTGATTAAAGCCGGACAGTTCTTGATGATATGACCTGGCATATTACAATGTAAGCATCTTCTTGGATTAGCACAAACCGCCTTAACATGTCCCTTCAATAGACACTTAAAGCATTTCTGCTGTTGCTTTAACTTCCTTGCATGTAAATTTAATGGTGACTCTTGGTTATTCCATTGTCTTGTAGATTTAATATGATTTCTTCTCTTTTTTCGAGTAACCAAAGTCCATTCAGAAGGATCTTCATCATTATTTGTTGTTTCCAGGTTTGCATTCCGGCTTTGTTCATGATCGGTTGGCCTTCCTTGTGCTCAAGAATTGCAACCGTTTTGGTCTTCCATGGGGTCATTGCGTGGATTTGACAGCTGTGTTGTCACTCTTACTATGCCATTATTATCTTTGGGTAGAATGCGAAGAACCGGATGCTCCCCTATAAGTATCAGATCTTGTTTTGTCGTTTCTCTTCCAATGATTTGTAGATCTGCTGCAGTATCTTTGGTCTGTCTAACATCTATGTTATTTTGTTTGGCCGTTTTGTCTTTATCTGCTGCTCCCTCTTTTGTTGTCTCTATGTTTGTTGTTGTTGTCTCAAGAGAAGTCTCCAGTAAGATCGTTGTTGAAGCCGCCTTCGAGATCACCTTCTGAGTCCCCGTCAGAATCGCCTTCGGAGTCGCCGTCAAAATCGCCTTTGGAGTCGCCTTCAGAATCGCCTGTGGAGTCGCTTGTGGAGTCGCCATCTCCTCTTATTCATATTCTTATTCTCAGGCAAGCAGAGATGAAGTTTTTGAAATATCAGAATTGGCTGACGTGTTAATAAAATGGAGAGGTTTTGAATAATAAGAACTTAGGAGCAAGGTGGAAGAAGAGATCCCCTTCTCCTGCTGCCTCTATCCTATTCAATAGCCCATTTCGTTCCTTTGGGAGCAAGTAAACCAGATCTGGAAGTGAATCAGGCGAAGTTGGCAATAAAATCTGTCCAAATCTAAGCTGGTGCGGCCATTGGTGTGGCTGCACAAAATTCTACATTCCGAATTTGGATTTGTTTCCTTCATGACAGTTGTAGATCTTTTTGTCCTGGTTCTGTCAAGCTTTGATTCACCCAAATCGGAGTTCTTATGACCAAGATATGGCCAAAATACGAACTGTATGTCGGCAGCTGTAATTCTATGCGACCCGTTGTGCGGCCCGCACGATTCTTGTACAGGCCGCAAAACTCTCTGAATTTCTGTGAAACTGAACTTCAAATGGGCATAACTTATCATCCGTAACTCCGTTTTCAGTATTCTACCACTTTTCGGAAAGCTTGCGAGAAGATCTACAGTTTGCTCCATTTCCTGTAATTTAAATAGACTTTGGCAGTAACTTGGTTCTTGGCATATTTTAACACAAATTTACACTAAAATACAAGGAAATTGACTTAGTTTTTTAGGTTAAACCTTAATCAAAAGTATATATAATTGAGGCTTATCAAAATCCCCCAAGCTTAAACCTTGCTTGTCCTCAAGCAAAAATCTAAACCTAGGTATGAGTCCGGTTTCTAAACTAACCAAATTCCAAGTATATTTCTAAGTGCGAAAAATTCACATGATCTTGCTATTGTTAAAAACTTCGAGAATCATTTTGATCAACAATTTGAACTTTCCTTGATCAACTTTAATTCACCCCACAACTTGATTAATCAAATTTCATATTCAAAGATGCCTTAATATTTGCAAAAATTAATCATTTGGATTAATCAATATTTCATTATGCTACCAAAAATATGCCCTCATTTGTGGTGATTTCCCTTTTCGCCCCCCCAAGCTTGGAACAAGCTTGGGCTATAAAGTTGTGAATTTTTGTGTGTTGGTATCATGCAAAATTCTACATTTTTTTTTCTTTTTTGTTGTTATTTTCTTGACATTATGATCTTTATCCTTAATACAAAACCAGCTAGTTATAAGTAGTCAACCATACCCAACCGTTTTAATTCAAAAGTGCAATTGCATGCTCTTAGTTCAACCCTTCCATGACATGAACTCACACTTGTGGTGTAAACTCAGCCACTTTATCGGGTGAACTAGCGGAGCAAAGTGTCAAGGACTCATAACCATAAGTACGTCATGTCGCCGTAACATAGGTAAGCGGAGTCCGAATTGAATTTTCAAGAATTTTCCATTAAAATTATTTCAACAATTTATGCAAAAATACCATGAATACACACATCCAAAGGTATTCTTTCATACCCATGGATATCACAATCTTTCTATCATTTTTAAATCCCAAATTCCCAATTAGAAAGGCATACCTCGGTTTCAAAATACTTGTTCAACAAAATACAATTTTTCATTTTTTTTTTCAAAATCCTAAAACATCTCATCCAATGCAATTCTTTGATCAAAATTGGGGTTATTTCGAGTTTTTTAAAGTCATCCAAATCATAGCCAAAAAATTTTCAAACAAGTCCTTAATTCTAGCAATCACACAAATTTCTCACCTAAAAATGCAATTTTGCAAAAAATTAAACATGACCTAAATGCAGATACAATTTTTTTCTTCTATCCCCCCCAAGCTTAAACAAAGCATTGTCCTCAATGCTATCATTCTCACAAGAAAGAAAAATAGAAGAAAACATGAAAACTTACAAGATTGATGTGATAGATGAGGTGGGGGCGCGCAGTTGTTCTTGCGCAACATGCTTCTTTTGGACTCTTTGGTTTTGAATTTCTTCTTTCTTTTTTTTCTTGAAATTTTTCATCACCTTAATGTATTTCTCCCTTGAGTACCAAGCTAGGTTCATCTTGTCGGCTGCTCGTGCCTTGTCGGTTTCAGATGTTGCCACCGACTTTTCTTGTAAAGTTTCTTTATCCACCTGCAAAATCTTTTCAGGTGATTTACCTTCCACTTTTGAAATTTGTTCGAATTTTTCATCTTTTGAAAATTCGCCTTCTTCTTTTAGCGTTTGCTTAGATTGTTGCCTATCTTGCATGTTCTCTTCTTGCACCATGGGATGTTTCTTACTCTTAATTTCGCCTTCAATGGCCATGTCATTGGCGTATTCTCTTGGCCCTTCCGGTTTTTCAGGAAGCATACATTGTGAGCGCGAAGAGGAAGCGACTTGTCGGTCCAATTTGGTCTTAACTAACCGCTGAGGAAAAGGCACAAACCTGAGAGGAGGAACATACTTAGTAGTTTCAAAAGATTTTACCTTTTTCGGATCAGATTTACCCGATTTTTGATGTTCTGTGAGCACTGGTGGATCCGCAAGAAAATCTGGGCAGGCCGCAGGAAAATCTGTGCTGGCCGCAGGAAATTTTGCACTGGCCGCATGAGAGGCCGCAGAAACAGAGGTTTCTGCTGTGTGTGGTGCAGCGGCTGGCTGTTTCGTCCCTTCTTCAACAGGCCTCTCCGGTCCATTATACTGTTTACTATTTCGAAGAGTTACAGCATGTATGTGTTCCCTCGGATTGTGTTCTGGCTTTCCCGGGAGCGTGCCTGGAGGGCGTGAAGCGAAAGCGGCTTGCTGTGCCATTTGAGTTTCAAGCAATCTGACTTGAGTTTGCACAAGATCCAACCTGCTATTCACTGCTCTAACAGAATCTGAAAGATCATCAATCTTTTTGTTTTGGACATTTTGGACATGAGTACTTTCTTTCTGAGAAATCACCAAACCCTCAACCATTTTCTCCAACCTAGACAATTGAGATGGGCCTTGGCCTTGGCCTTGCTCTTGACAGTTTTGGTACTGATTACTATTACCTTGGTTTTGGTTCAGATTTTGGTTCGAGTTCTCATTGTCATTCCTCCACCTAAAGTTAGGATGGTTGTACCTTGCGGCAGGGTTGTAGTTGTTAGAGTTGTTCGGGTTGTATTGGTTATTTCTTTTATCACCCTCATTATAAAACAACCCATGAACTTGTTCTACCTCATCATTACCATCTGTGGAATATTGACACCCAGCTGTGTCATGGTTCCAGTCTCCACAAATACCACAAGGGGAGGTCTTAAATACAGATTTTACCTGCCGCATCTTTTTCATTTGATTTTGGAGAGATTCTACCTTGGCTTGTAAAGCAGCGACCTTATCAACCTTCATAGCACCGGCATTTGTGTTTGTCCTTTCACCTCCTCTTTCGACTGACCACTCCCGTTCATTTATGGCCATCTCTTCAATCATCTTCATTGCCTCCATGACATTCTTGTTTATAATATTTCCACCTGCAGCTGTATTCAATTGAGATTTAGTTGCATAACAGCAACCTCCATAAAAAAATTGAAACAACAACAACTCATTTAAACCATGGTGTGGACATAGACGCAAAAGCTCTTGCCATTTATCCCAAGCCTCGGCAAGTGACTCATTTTCACCTTGTTTGAAGGTGGTGATTTGGGCTCTAAAATGATAGGTCTTAGATAGTGGGTAGTACTTATCCAAAAATGACTTTTGCAATCTATTCCACTTGGTTATGGTACTAGGGTTTAACAATCTTAACCAACCCCTAGCTTGGTCCTTGAGAGAGAGATGAAAACATTTTAATTTAAGGGCATCTAAAGCGGGTCCAACAGGTGCAAAGGTGGCACAATGTTCTTCAAATATTGCTAGATGTTGGTAGGGATCCTCATTCAAAGTTCCCCCGAATTGGTTTTGCCCTAACAAATGAATTAGGATTGGTTTAAGATGGGGATTATTTCCTCCTTGTGCAATGTAACCAAATTGTTTTTTCGAATCTATTTGATTAACAAACTCCCTGATTGGTCGGCGATAGTTCAGATTCTCAGATAGAGGTCGGCCATTTGCACCATGAGGTGGTTGATTGTTATTGCATAGAGGCAGAGTGCTGTCACATTGTTCATTGAGTGGTGGGTTGCCGTTGAGGTTGATGCGTGTTGTTTCGTCGTCCATTCCATCAATAGACATCCCAAGTTGACCGGTGGTGGCCATCGGTGGATCTTCCTCTTTGAGAATGCATAGTAGAGTCGGTTGAGAAGCATTTGGAGTTTTCTTTTGGCCCCGACACCTAGTCTTAAGAGTCAGCGCAAGATCCTGCAAGAGAGAGAGAAAAACAACGAATTTCCACACAAGAAAATAAAACAAAAATAGAATAAACATATTAAATTAATTTAAAATAGTAAAACTAATGTCTATAATTGGTTCCAAACAAGTTGAATATGAAACTGAAAAAAAATAAAAAATAAAATAAATAAACAAAGTGAGTTTCCAAAAATAAAATAAAAATGAATAATAAATAAGATAAGAAAAAAAAACGAATAAAAGTAAACAAAGGAAATTTTTGGCTTTTTGGATTGAAAATTAAAGAAAAGAATTTTTTTTTTTAGAATTAATTTCAAAAGTAAAAATTAATATCTATCCGTTATCCCCGGCAACGGCGCCAAAAGCTTGATGTGTATTTTTGGTATTGGCATATGTGGGTCAATTTTGTAATACACTCTATGCTTTAAATTTATAAACCTTAATACACAATGATAGATTGGTTGCAAGCATACAACCTATCCTTGTAGTAAAATAGGTATCGATCCAAAGATAACGGGAGAAATTACTTTTTACTTAAATAATTAATTCTAAATAATGCAATTAAAGTAAAGGGGGGGTTTTGTTGAAAACTGAAATGGTGGGTTCAATACCCGAATTGGAGTTGAAACAAAACAAAACAATTCTAAACAAATAATAAAAAGGAGTTTGTAATCAAAGAGATGGAATCTAAGGGCTATCGGCTCTCAATCCCTTGATCAAATTCACATTTACTTGGTTTCTAAATTCATGTTTGTTATTTTGGGGTTTCTAAACCTAATATGTCAAAAAGGGTCACTTTCGTGAATTAATGACGTGTCTAGATAGTTCGGATTTCACGATTAAGTCCCTCATCCTAATTATCTAGATCATAACCTTATGTTTAGCCTAATTTATTCCCAAATTTCGACACTTCACGATTAAGTCCTTCATACCAAAATTCGGTTCAATTTTAGGGGTCCCAATTGAATATGAGGCTTCACGATTAAGTTCTTCGCCTCAATTCAACCATTGTTCTTGTGGTTCCGGACTAAGAAATAGATTTGGTCATTTCTAATCTTAATCCTAAAATTATTCATGCAAGTAATTCGGTTTTATCAATTCTTTGATCCTAACACCTTAAGTTTGTTAAACCCAAGCGGGACACTAATTAATAATTCACAAATTACTCAAGCACATGAATTATAAAATCACCAAGAACAAATAATTAACAAACAATCATCACATAGAAATATTATCCAAGTAAACTAGAATCTAATACAAGTTCATGATTTTAGCCTAAGCCCCTAGAGAGGAATCTAGCCCCTCATGGGTGCAATAACATCCAAGAGATAGAAAAGAGTAAACATGACTAAAAACTAGATAAACAAATAGAGAAGAGAATACACCAATCTCCTAGTTTGCTGCCCTTGTCTTCAATGTCTGCTCGCTCGAATCAAGCCTTCAACCGTCAATCCAAAAGCTCTTGATCTTGTGAAGAGGAGAGAATAAAAATGGAGAGGTTTTGAATAATAAGAACTTAGGAGCAAGGTGGAAGAAGAGACCCCCTTCTCCTGCTGCCTCTCTCCTATTCAATAGCCCATTTCGTTCCTTTGGGAGCAAGTAAACCAGATCTGGAAGTGAATCAGGCGAAGTTGGCAATAAAATCTGTCCAAATCTAAGCTGGTGCGGCCATTGGTGTGGCTGCACAAAATTCTACATTCCGAATTTGGATTTGTTTCCTTCATGAAAGTTGTAGATCTTTTTGTCCTGGTTCTGTCAAGTTTTGATTCACCCAAATCGGAGTTCGTATGACCAAGATATGGCCAAAATACGAACTGTATGTCGGCAGCTGTAATTCTATGCGACCCGTTGTGCGGCCCGCACGATTCTTGTACAGGCCGCAAAACTCTCTGAATTTCTGTGAAACTGAACTTCAAATGGGCATAACTTATCATCCGTAACTCCGTATTCAGTATTCTACCACTTTTCGGAAAGCTTGCGAGAAGATCTACAGTTTGCTCCATTTCCTGTAATTTAAATAGACTTTGGCAGTAACTTGGTTCTTGGCATATTTTAACACAAATTTACACTAAAATACAAGGAAATTGACTTAGTTTTTTAGGTTAAACCTTAATCAAAAGTATATATAATTGAGGCTTATCAGAGTGCGGGTGCTGAAATTTTTTAGTTACCACAGTAAAAAAATAAAATTAAATGATTACCACCCTCTCTTCTCCAGCGTAATTTCAATCTACCACCCACGTGGGCCGGGTTCGTGAACCAAGATAGCGCGGTGCGCGAACTAGATCCGCGTGGGTGATAGCATTGAAAAAAAAAAGAAAAAAAAAAGATAGTATTCATTTAGTTTGATTTTTTTGACTGTGGTAACTAAAAAAATTTCAGGTGCGGGTGCGGGCGCTTTTTTGGTAGGCTACAAACAAAGAATCTATTTTGCAAAAGAGAGAAGAAAATATTGTAATCCAACTTCCAAGATTCAAAATCCGTGTATATTATAATTCTAGTTTATTTCTAGGGAGAAAATTTGCATATCCTGTTCTCTTACTGATGTAAACTATACACCAAAAAGTGATAATTATGTCCATCTCTTTAAATATCATTTTTTTTTCTCTATTTGTTTTCTACTATGTTGCATGAATACGGGTATGGGCATCGTATTTGATACGTTACGGTACGGTGATACGGCAATTTTCAAAAATGGAGAATATGATACGGCTATTATATATATTATTTTTTATTAATTTAATATTTTACAACAACAATTTAGAAAATAAAATGACTCGGCCACACGAAATTCTACACGGCCACAACCTCACCTTCTTTCTTTTTGTTCCCTATTTCTATTTCTTTTTCTTTTTTTCTTTCTCCTGTCCGACTGACAATCGGACCCCACCAATTAAATCCCTCCCTCTCCATTTTGCTTCATGGAGAAGGAAGCGCCCCATCCCTAAAATTCAAGAATATACTGTAGAACAGTCCCTTTAATCCTCTTCTACCTCGACCCTGGTGCGCCTCTCTCTCTCTTTCCTTCGCTTTTAATGGCCCTGTGCGCCTCTTTCTCTCTCTCCTTCTTTTGCCTCCCCCCAGTTGCGATTTGAAAAAGAGAAACAAAGAAGAGAAAGGAAGTTGCGCAGCTACGCTAAATACGCATCCGAACACCGTGTAGATTGTGAGCTGATCACGTTACCAGGTAATGAGCTCCTTCCTTTCTCTCAAATCAACAATAAGCTCCTGGGGTTTGTACCAGGGCTGCACGGGGGTTTATAACAGGACTGCACTGGTTTTTATAGAAGGGCTGTACTGGTGTTTATATATATTTTCTTTTTCTTTTTCTTAATAGCTGGGTATTTAGCTCACTGGTTTGTACCAGGGCTACACTGGTTTTTATAGCATACCTTTAATTGTAAGAACAGTGAAGCTCTTGGCTAAATTCTGTGTAAATCAGTGACAGTATAACTCCATTTTCAACAATCAGTAACTAACTTCAATTTTGCATGTATTTTAGTAAATTCTTGTACTTTTAAGATCAAATATTTTATCTTAACCACCATTTGACTGGAACCTCAGTACTCAAAATTCACCTAAAATAGAAAACATAACTCACTAATAAAGAGATATCTGGACTAGTATAAACCCTATACCTGGACTGATATAAAGACCATACCTCAACTGGTATAAACCCCATACTTGAACTGCTATAAACACCTCTTCAGAACTGGTATAGGCATCTGTCACATATAAACCCTACACCTATATTGATATTGATATCTCGCAAACTTATCTATATTTCGACCCGTATTTTGTACCAAAACCTGTGTTTAGAACTGTCAAATCGTGTTTATTTTATTGAATATCTATAGAATGTGGTACTGCTGCGTATTTGCTCTTACTTTGCAGAAAACGGGCGAAACGAAGGAAGAATCTGGAATTTGAAGGTTTATATACGGTCCGTGTACCTTCTTATGTGGACCGTACAACCCTCTGCCCGACCACAGACACAACCAGGACACCAATCTCAGCACCTGAAATTAAAACGGTTATAGATTTTGACTCGTAACTCCGTTTTGAGTGTATAACCACCTTTCGGAAAGCTTACGAGAAGATCTACAATCTGAGCTAGAGACACAGGTACACGGTCCGTGTCAAGCATTTCCGACCTATGACACGACCACAGATAACCGCTGACTCGACCACAGAAGACACACAGGTACACAGTCCGTGTAGAATTTCACACGGGCCGTGTCAAGCATTTTCGGAAACAGATCTAGAACTTGGAAATAAGGCTAATTGAAGGAAGGTCGACCATAAAATCATATATAAGCGGGATTTCTTGCACCAGAGGGACATTCTGGAGCAGGGAGGCAATTGCTAGGGTTTGGACTTGGCGGCTAAGCAAGGAGGCGAAGAAGAGAGGAGGAAAACAAGAGTTTTGCGACGAATCTTCATTGTTCTTCGAGTTTTTCTATGAACTCCTTTATCTTTATTTGTTTTATTTGCTTTTTAATCATGTTAGAGTAGACTTTTAGTTTCTAGGGTTGTGATGTAATCGAATGTTTTGTTTTGCATGTTAGTTATTGGATTCTTTTGTTGAAATTTGTGTTTGCTTGATTGTGTTTGATTTTAATTCCTTAGTCTAAGTTGTTTGATTTTTATTGGTTTACCACTAGATGAATGCGCACATCTAGAAGGTACTTTGGCCCTTATAATCTCTCAACCAAACTAAGTACATGAGGTAGGATTAGTGATCCGGAAGGTGAAATCAAGTAGTAGCCGACAGGTGAACATTTCCTCATATCGACGAAATGAGGTTAGCTTTAGTATACCAAACAAGCAACTAGGTAATTCACACCAACATACGACAGTTGAGGTCTAGAACCCGACGAGGGCACATATTGCAATTCCATACCAAGCAAATGAACCAACATACGACAGTTGAGGTTTAGGAACATTAGGTCTGGTCAGTAGAACCCTACACAAAGGAACAACACTAAGAAACAATAACTGTTGCATTCACTCGAGGGCCTCACGGACCGTGTACGACAGTACCCGGCCCGTGTACATTGGACACGGCCCGTGTAGGACACTACACAGACCGGGTACCTCGAGAAAAAACTGAGATGAAGTCATAACCCTGGAAACGCCTTTTTACATTTGAATTAAACCAAGTTTATTTTCTTTCTTGCATTTATTTACTGTGATCGAATTGTTAGGAATTATAAAAACCCAAAACAAACATTTTCCAACTTCTAGTCTTTATTTAATTTAGGTAGAAATCTAGTTAATACTTGAACCGTCCCTGTGATCGATACCCGAATTTATACTACTCGATAGGATTGTATACTTGCAGTCTGAACCGAAAAGTGTATTGAAGGTTAAAAAGTGCAATTTACTGTACTGAAACTTTGTACAATACCTTTTGGTGTAACAAGTTTTTGGCACCGTTGCCGGGGACGGAATGATTTATTTTCTGGATTTTTGCTTATTTTAATTAATCTAGATTTTAACTTGTATCCTTTTCCTTTTATTTTTTCTCTCTCTTTCAGGAAAACTGGCATCCATACCTTCACCCAAGGGAGACTACAATCTGAGGAGTAAAGGACTACTTCCCGACGCAGACAAAGCTGGTCCTGCACAACCACCTCTGCACACGACCCGTGCAGACAATACACGGTCCGTACACTCCGAAAATCTGAGCAGAGGAAAGATGAGCAACAACGGGCAAGACAGGGAAGATGACATCACTGATGACCTCTCTGATGATGACCCTGCGTGAATTCAATGTGCCACGAGCTGGAGACGTGAGGGGAGCCATCAGACTGTCGTGAATTGTGGGACAACAACCGAACTTCAATCCGGGAGTTGTCAACATAGTGCAGCAGAACACCTTCCACGGCTTGGATCATGAGGATCCACATGCCCATCTCCAAACCTTTCTTGAATGTTGCACAACCATCAAAACCAATGGCTTAACAACTAATTACACTAGACTTGCACTGTTTCCTTTTACTCTTAGGGACAAGGCCAAGAAATGGTTAGGGTCACTACCAAGGGATTCCGTTACCAACTGGAGAGAACTGTCTAAATTGTTTCTAACTAGATTCTTCCCTCATAAAAGAACTGCCAAGGTAAGAACCCAACTGACTAGTTTTAGGCAAAGGTCTGATGAACCCCTGAACGAGGCCTGGGAAAGGTTTAGGGAGTTACAGTATTCTTGTCCACACCATGGTATACCTGACTGGTTGTTGATCCAAACTTTTTATGATGGTTTAACTGAAAGCACTCGTACATCTGTTGATACTGTTGCAGGTGGAGCTTTGATGCCGAGAGAACCTCTTGAAGCCATGAACTTGATTGACAACATGGCTCAGAACCAACAATGGTCCGGACGCGACAGCTGGAGGAGGCGACCGATTTGAGGTTGATCAAATCACTACTCTAACCGCCAAGCTTGATGCTATGCAAAAAGCTTTCGACAAGATGAGTGTGAAGGCTGTTGGCCAACATCTACCACAACTATGTGTCATGTGTGGAGACAAAGGGCATTTTTATGAACAGTGTCCATTGGCCCAAAGGGATGAATAACCTGAGCAGATAAACTATCTCAACAATGAATCATCCCATTTCCCGAGACCACAATTCAACAATCCCTCGAGCAGCAACAACAACCGAGGCTTCTACCGCAATGTTTCTTTTCCTGACTCGAACAACCAATCATTTCAATCCGGTCCTCCCAAGCCGTATATCGCTCCCGCTGTCAATGACTTCATGCATGAGCAAGGGAAGATGAACCAGATGATATTCGAGCAAATGCAAACAATGAATGCTCAAATGACTACCCAGCTGACTGCTCAGAACAAGTTGATAGAGCAAATAAGTCACCGAGTCACCGCAAGCCTTACACCACCTGGAAGGCTACCCAGCCAACCAGAGGTCAACCCCAGAGGAGAGGTAAAATCTATAACCATGCGAAGTGGGACCCATTACTCAGGACCAGCCATGCCAGTCGACCAAACTGCCAACCACACAGACTGTGCACACTCCACACGGACCGTGCAACCACTTGCTGAAGAGACTGAACATCCTGCCCGTGCAGAGTCCACACGACCAACCAAAACCACCGAGCACACGTACCGTGCAGATGGCACACGGGCCGTACAGAAGGAAGCTGAAGGTTGGAGAAAGAAGGGGGCGCCGAGAAACCCCGACCTTACCGGCCACCTGTTCCCTTCCCCCAGAGGCTAGCCGAGTCCAGACTCAACGAGCAATTTGCCAAGTTCATTCAAGTACTCAAGCAGCTGGACATCACGATCCCCTTCACTGATGCCTTGACGCAAGTGCCAACTTATGCCAAGTTTCTCAAGGACATTCTCACCAACAAGCGAAGCTTGGGGGGACATGAAAAGGTAAAACTCACAGAACAGTGCAGCGCAATCTTGAGTAGCAAACTCCCGCCCAAACTGGAGGACCCAGGTAAATTCTTCATTCCTTGCAAAATCGGGAAAGCTACCATCAAGCGAGCCCTATGTGACTTAGGGGCCAGCGTGAGTCTCATGCCACGCACCATCTTTGAGCTCATGGGAGTAGGCGAGCTCAAACCCACGCACATAACTCTGCAGCTTGCTGATTCCTCTGTCAGGCTACCATTTGGCATAGTAGAGGGTGCCAGTTCTGGTCGGCAAGTTTTATGTTCCAGTTGATTTCGTGGTGATGGAGATGGAGGAGGACAAGGAAATCCCCATCATTCTGGGAAGGCCATTTTTAAATGCCGCTCGAACACTCATTGATGTGGAAAATGAGACTCTGACTCTGCAGATTGGAGATGAGAGTGTGAAGTTTAATCTCAACCGATCTATGAAGTACCCAGATGAACCAGAAACATGCTGCGCGATCTATGTGGTTGATCAATTGGCCAAGGAACAATCTCGTAAGCAATACGGTAGCTTATTTAAAAATTATCCTGATTATTTGGCTGATTTGCAGGTAAAGAGAGCTGCCAAAGAGAAGATGTGTGCAACAGAAGCAAAGTTTGCCAATCTGGAGGAACTGACACACGGACCGAATGTAACTTACACGGACCGTGCACCACAGTCAGAGGAGCTGGAGGATGAGAAAGCATATGGGGCGCACAAGGCTCACACAGGGGAAGAACACGGACCGTACACGTCTCACACGGATTGTACAACAGCCCAGACAAAACAGCCCACTCCTGAACTTAAACCTTTTCCAGCTAACCTCAGGTATGAGTTCCTAGACCCGAATAAATCTTACCCTATGATTTTAAATGCAGGTCTCGACTTGGATCGCAACCTTCAATTTTTAGAGGATTTGAAATCTCAACAAACTGTGATCGGGTACTTGATCGGGAAGCTGACAGGCACGAACCAAGCCACACACATGCATCAGATCTCTCCAAGGCACACGGACCGTGCAAACCGGCACACTGGCCGTGCACAAGCAGCCTGGTCTATGCATTCTCTACCATGGTGTTTCAAGAAGGACAGATGGTCGTGGTTCCACAAAGAACCACCCGACCCGCCTCACTCCTCGCTCCACATCTAGTAAGTTTTCATGTTTTCTTTTATTTACTCTTTCTTGTGTGAATTCAAGCATTGAGGACAATGCTTCATTCAAGCTTGGGGGGGTTGAATAGAAGAAATTGTATCTGCATTTAGTTCATGTTTATTTTTCGAAAATTTTGCATTTTTAGGTGATAAATTTGTGTGACTGCTAGGATTAGAGACTTGTTTGAAAAATTTTGGTTATGATTTGGATGATTTTGAGAAATTGGAAATAACCCCATAATTGATCAAAGAACTGCTTAGGATGGGAAGTTTTGAGAAATTGAAAAGATGAAAACTTGAATTGTACTGAAATAACATTTTGAAGCTGAACTGTGCCTTTTAAATTAGGGAATTGGGGATTTTAAACAATAGAAAGATTGGGATATCTATTGGTATGAAAGAATACCTTTGGATGTGTGTATTCATGATATATGCAAATGAATAAAAGAAAAAAATGAAACAAAGGAAAAGATGGAGAAAATAAGAGTACTGGCAATAAATCCTACGGGATGCCTTTGAGCTCGTCTCCCAAATTTATAAAAAAAGAGTACTGGCACAATCCGACGGGATGCCTTTGAGCTCGAAAACTGTCAAAAACTTTTGCATATATCAACACACGAAGTTCGCGACTTTCTAACCTAAGCTTGTTCCAAGCTTGGGGGGGGGTAAAAAGGAAAATCGCCACAAATGAGGGTATAGTTTCAATGTAAGAATGAAAGATTGATCAATTCGGGTAACTAGTTTTTGCAAATATCAAAGCATCTCAAAATTTGAAGTTTGACTAGTCAATTTGTGGGGTGAATCAAAATTAATCGAGGAAAGTCCAAGTTGTTATCCAAAATGATTCTCGAGGTCAATGATAATAGCAGTTCATGTGAGTTTTTCACAATTAGGATCTTAACTTGCATTTAGGAAAGTTTAAAAGACCAACCCGGTACCTAAGTTGGGGTTTTTGCTTGAGGACAAGCAAGACTTCAGCTTGGGGGAATTTGATATCTCGCAAACTTATCTATATTCCGACCCGTATTTTGTACCAAAACCTGTGTTTAGAACTGTCAAATCGTGTTTATTTCATTGAATATCTATAGAATGTGGTACTGCTGCGTATTTGCTCTTACTTTGCAGAAAACGGGCGAAACCAAGGAAGAATCTGGAATTCGAAGGTTTATATACGGTCCGTGTACCTTCTTATGCGGACCGTACAACCCTCTGCCCGACCACAGACACGACCAGGACACCAATCTCAGCACCTGAAATTAAAACGGTTATAGATTTTGACTCGTAACTCCGTTTTGAGTGTATAATCACTTTTCGAAAAGCTTGCGAGAAGATCTACAATCTGAGCTAGAGACACAGGTACACGGTCCGTGTAGAATTTCACACGGGCCGTGTCAAGCATTTCGGACCGATGACATGACAACAGATAACCGCTGACTCGACCACAGATGACACACAGGTACACGGTCCGTGTTGAATTTCACACGGGCCGTGTCAAGCATTTCCGGAAATAGATCCAGAACTTGGAAATGAGGCTAATTGAAGGAAGGTCGACCAGAAAAGCATATATAAGCGGGATTTCTTGCACCAGAGGGACATTCTGGAGCAGGGAGGCAATTGCTAGGGTTTGGACTTGGCGGCTAAGCAAGGAGGCGAAGAAGAGAGGAGGAAAACGAGAGTTTTGCGACGAATCTTCATTGTTCTTTGAGTTTTTCTATGAACTCCTTTATCTTTATTTGTTTTATTTGCTTTTTAATCATGTTAGAGTAGACTTTTAGTTTCTAGGGTTGTGATGTAATCGAATGTTTTGTTTTGCATGTTAGTTATTGGATTCTTTTGTTGAAATTTGTGTTTGCTTGATTGTGTTTGATTTTAATTGATTAGTCTAAGTTGTTTGATTTTTATTGGTTTACCACTAGATGAATGCGCACATCTAGAAGGTACTTTGGCCCTTATAATCTCTCAACCAAACTAAGTACATGAGGTAGGATTAGTGATCCGGAAGGTGAAACCAAGTAGTAGCCGACATATGAACATTTCCTCATATCGACGGAATGAGGTTAGCTTTAGTATACCAAACAAGCAACTAGGTAATTCAGACCAACATACGACAGTTGAGGTCTAGAACCCGACGAGGGCACATATTGCAATTCCATACCAAGTTAATGAACCAACAGACGACAGTTGAGGTTTAGGAACATTAGGTCTGGTCAGTAGAACCCTACACAAAGGAACAATACTAAGAAACAATAACTGCTGCATTCACTCGAGGGCCGCACGGACCGTGTACGACAGTACCCGGCCAGTGTACATTGGACACGGCCCGTGTAGGACACTACACGGACCGGGTACCTCGAGGCAAAACTGAGATGAAGTCATAACCCTGGAAACGCCTTTTTACATTTGAATTAAACCAAGTTTATTTTCTTTCTTGCATTTATTTACTGTGATCGAATTGTTAGGAATTATAAAAACCCAAAACAAACATTTTCCAACTTCTAGTCTTTATTTAATTTAGGTAGAAATCTAGTTAATACTTGAACCGTCCCTGTGATCGATACCCGAATTTATACTACTTGATAGGATTGTATACTTGCAGTCTTAACCGAAAAGTGTATTGAAGGTTAAAAAGTGCAGTTTACTTTACTGAAACTTTGTACTATACCTTTTGGTGTAACAGATATAAACCCTAAACCCTAAACCCTATACCTAGACTGATATAAACATCATACCAAAACTGGATAAACCCCATATCTGGACTGGTATAAATCCCCATACCTAAACTGGTATAAACCCTATACCTAAACTGGTATACACCCCATACTTAGACCGGTATAAACCATATAGCTAGACTGATATAAACACAATATCTAAATTGGTATAAACCCCATACCTGAACTGCTATAAACACCTCTTTTGCAACATGCTGTCAATTTAAGTTATGACTTTTTTATCATGTCGACTCTTATTCATTCATTGTCAATTTTTATATTCGAAAAATATATTTGGTGCTAGCTAGTTTATTGCTCCCTTTTGAGACCTTCCTCTAGTTCAATGGGAATCAGAAATCGAGCAAGTAGAAAGGGAAAAGCGAAAGAACATATGGAGAGGGAAGGAAAGCAAATTAGGCGTACAAGGGGAAAAATTAGACAGAAGTTGAGACCATCCGCTTGCTCAATACGCTTGACTGTATAAAGAAAGCAACTGGAAAGGAAATCCTGAATTTCAGAGAAGCACAGTGGCAAATGGTTCTCGAACTATTCATCAAACGCATGCCGTCCGTGTCTAATCGAAGAGATTGGAACATTAGCCACTTACGGAATCGGTTGATAGTGCTTAAGAGGGATTTCAAGAAGTTTCGAGAATTGGCGAGTAAAAGCGGTTGGGAATGGGATTTCAAACTGAATGTTCCAAAAGCTTCAGTATCTAATGCGTGGGACCGCCTCACTGCGGTAAGTAATTTTTTATTTTTTGTCGAGATCTCTATTTATTTGTGCTTACACTGCCTTTTCTAATTTCATCAGGAGGACCAAAACATCCCCACTCCTCCTAAGGAACCGTTTAACCAAGATGATGTTTGTGTCAGTATCAATGAAAATGAGTCTGTTGTCGGAAACTTCGCACAAGCCAATAGTTCGGGCGGCCGTGGGGTTAAGAGCTCAGAACGTACATATCAAATGTCCGGATCATGCAAGAGGAGAACCAGTGGTGATGAAAACAAGGTGATTATTGACATGAGGGAAGCCATTGATGAGATGTTAAGGATCAACAAGAAATTTGATGTAACCCTCGAGAGGATTGTTGAATTTGAAGTTGAGAAAAATCAAAGAGAGACAGAGATATATATGAGGGACAAATTAAGGAGTTTCAAGTTGTCGTACACTAATTATCACCATATGTTGGACGTGTTAACAGACCCAACTGAGATGGACTTCTTCTTGCGGGGTAAAAGTGCTGCCATTCACAAATGGTTTGAAGATAAAATTCCTGGATATACACAAGGCAGTTCAACTAATATGTTATGAATTTGTATGTTTTGTACTAATATGTTATGAACTTGTGTGTTTTGTACTAATCTGTTTTGAATTTTGTGACTTGCATGTTTATGAACTAGTGTGTTTCGTACTAATATGTTATGAACATGTGTGTTTTCCAACTTATGCCTTTATTGCTTGAAGAAAGGGAGTGAACACGACCTCTGACTTGAGAAATCAAGAAACTAAAAACTTGATCTTTCTAAAACACAAAGATAATGATAATTTTAGCACTCTTTTGTAATTTTTCATATCCGAAGAGTATAGTAATCAATTATCCAACAAATCACATCCAAAAAAAAACAAGAAATGAAAACAGAGATTTGTAGCTAGGCAAACAACAGAAAGAAATAAAAGACACTTCCTTTCGAAATGGATGCATGTGCTTGTTAGAGTTACACATTGCTCATCCACTCTGCTCAAAATTATTTAAGAATGGCAACAGTTCATGTTAATTGTTAAGTTAGGTTCTCAAAACTTAAGCCTGGCTTGGCTTTCTTATACAACAATAGAGCAATTAGACTTAGATAGATATACTACTATTATAAACAGGGTGAGAATCGGGCCAGTAGAATTTATGGAATCCATTTACCCATTTAAACTCCTATATATAATATATATAAACACTTAATAATTAAGGCAACATTACCAAACAAAAATAGAAACAGTCTCAAGTGGGAATGAAATTGACGGAAAGGCATGTAGCTGAGTCAAATTGTGAAATTAGAATTGTAATTCATGTTTGGAAAGCAGTGAAATTCGTTCTATCTGAGACGAGAATATGGGAACATCTTGTACAATATTATTCGGAACGGCAAATGAGGTGGCATGTTTTCATATATTTCTTTATATTTTGAACTACAAATTTCATGCAATGTTTCCAAATTTTGAAGATCGAAATAAATAGCACAATATTTTGAACTACAATTGAAACTGCGTTTTGATAAATTGGAAACAAAAACAAAAAAACAAATGATTTTTTATTGTCTTCAGAAACATGAATTACAGGGGACACTTTTTCATATAATAAAGGATGTTTTATGAGAACTAGTAAGTGCCGGCCACGCGTTGCCATGGAAATTGTAAATATGTTTTTACTTTCTTTATATGTGATGTTTGAACCATACCAGTGAATACTTTGTTAAATTTAATTATCTTACTGTGAAATTTGCATTGTTATAGGTGTTTGTTAATTATCTCATGTGTGATGTTTTTTTTCTCACTTCTCTCCTTGTGGTTAATCGTGACACAAAAATCATTGTGCAAACTATAAATGTACTTCAAATACTATTAATCAAATAAAAGACAATTATTTTCAAATTATACATGAATTACACCGAATCATAAATGTATGGATCAAATACTTCTTCCTTTTCCAGCACTGGTCCTCAATTCATCTAATATCATCTGCAATTTCATACAATCTAATATCTGATTAGTTTTTTCATTCATTAAAAATAGAATGGCTGATTACACTAACTTTTAACTGTTATTAGTTATTACTAACTATAAATTGTTCCATATATATTATCCCAATCATATTAGATTAATGCTGTGCATCTAACCCAATATTTACCAATTAGGTTCCTATGTGCCTTATTCAATTTATATGTCGAATATAGAAAAGGAAGGTACTAACCTAGAAATGACCTGATATGCTTGGTTTATCTGGTTGAACAAAGTACTGCCCTGGCTTCCTTTGCATACGTCTGGAGGATACTGTAAAATAAAAAATGAAAAAGTATTACAACAAATATATCGCATATATTGTGAAACAAAAACATGAGAAATAAATTAGTTTTTTATCTTGTGAAGTAGTGATCCATTGAATAAAATTATAAATTGGAAATCCTGAAAAACTTCAGTACTAGTTGTCAAATAATCTTAATAGTAGTTGTCAAATAACTTGATATCATTTTTTTTGTATATGTTCTTCAAATAGTTATACTTATTGAATAAATGTGTTATGATACCTGCCACTTTAACCGTTTGCAGGTCAACTATTTCAACTATACAATCCAAACAAACAAATTGACTAATAGAAATAACACAAGACTAATACAATTCACATTAATCCGAATAGTACTATTCTTTTTACTATTCTCATCCAAATAGCAACACTCTTACACTAATACTTGCACTATACAAACATACCAGATATCTCATTAAAATCATTAAATTTCAATTTCAAATGACTTTCTAGTCATGCACCAAGTTCATAAATCAAATAAAATCAGCATCATAGCACCTGAAAACTTGATTTGAATCACTGTTTTTGGTTAGCATGATATTAGAAATGCATTTAAACCTAATATCATGATATATATTCATCCTAGAGAGATAACTTACTAACCTCTTTAAATAATATATCTGACAATGACAAATACATAATAGATACTAACTCCTTCAGTAGTTTCTGAAAAAAAAAATACTGTCACCTATCGAAAAAAGAAAGACCATTTTACAGTTTCTCCCTTGTTTAATTAATTTATTTTTCACCAAAAACTGAGATCACCTTCCCATATATACGCCTTCAGTTGGTGATTAAGCTACGAAATTATACGAAGGTGAACTGTAATTCTTATTTGTGTTCTCGCCTTTCCTGTCAAGTTATTTAGCACTTGCATCAGAACAAAGTAATTTAACAAGAAAAAAAAGGAAAATAAATAAATGATCAGATTCTCATGTATCCCAGATTGGTCCCAGTACCAGATAACCCTAAATTTCGAATAATATTGCCCCCCTGCACGGAACTCAAAGCACAATAATATTGGCCCCTTGCATTTCGAATAGGCACCGAAATTTTTTTCGCATGGCTTTAGATAAATTGAAAATTTGAGATATCTCAGCAGCAAACAAAAAAGAATTTACAAAATTAGTCACAAAAATTAGGTAGAATGAGGCTATGCTACTATGCATAGCGCACTTTGGTCCGTACTATGGATGCATCTCTCCTTTTCCAAAGTCAAAACAGTCGATCTGCCGCTCAACATGATGTCCATATGAAAATGTGCTTATATGCCAAATTATACATTTTTTTTTATTTTAATATTTTTTAAATAGGTACAAAATCACTTGATCTAAAAACTCTAGACCATTCGAAAGTATTGTTTTTCTACCTATCTAAAAAAAAGTTAAAAAATTGGTCTCCAAGTACACTTTTCATATGGAGATCATGATTAACGGTTTAGATCAACTATTTAGACTTTGAAAATGAAATAAGTATTATAATGCAACAATAAAAGCACCACTCACATCATAGATTCCTTAACAAAAGATATTGGCAGTTAATATCCATGCCGACCATCCTCGATCGAACCGTCGTCTTTCTCTTCTCTATCTTCTTCTCCGGCCTCATTTTCTTGTTTAATTCCACTAATTTGTTGCCGTGATTGTGGCTTCCAATAAACCCTTGCAAGAGATTTCCCAAGTAATTCGGCAATACCAGCTGCCATGTTCTCTGCTTTCTCGACATGTGGGAAGTCACTCTCTTCAAAATGGTGACTTACCCAGAGATATGCCGAAAGCACCTAGTGATTCATTCAAAATTAGCAATACTCTGCTGAGATGTTTTATTTTATTTAAGTTTCCTCTCTCTTTACGTGTGTATTAGAATAGTTAAACATGCAAAGCAAAATACTCAGTTCATGAATATTTAAACATATTTGTTAACCATGTTTAGGGCTGTATTTAGTTTATAATACTTTATGCAAAGTTGGTAAGGTAATGGCGTTTTTGTAACCCTAAACCCTAAGTGCTGTATTAAAACATTTTTGTAACCCAAAATCCTAATTGCATTGTTACTGTTTTCTCAGAATTCCTCTATACAAACTGTTGTTCCAAGTTCATATTTCCTTTAGTTTATAGACTCATGAGGGTCCATGTCAAGTTTCAGGTCCAGGAGACATGTATAGCAGCAGTTTTCTATTTTTCTAACATGTGACAATACTTGCCAACACAGTTTTCGGAATTTGACCCTCCTTTGTGATTTAGTTTCTGACTAAGTTTTGAAATTAAGGGAATAGTTAAATTTCACAGTGATATTCTAACATCTGTCAGGTATATCTTTATAATTTTCTCACATTTTTATGAATTTTATTTCATTGGTTTCCATTCAAATTTGCACCAGCAGTTTGTCAGTTCAGGATTTTCAGACATACCAGACTTTGAGAATTTATTTTGGGCAATTGGCTACATCATTTTTTTAGTTCTTTATATGGAAATGTATGTCAGGTTGTGCTACACACTCAATTTATTTCAAGTTCGCTGTAAGTTTAGAACCAATACTGGTAAAGAATTTTCTACAGTGATGTTTGCTGGTAAACTGCAGTTTTGCTATTCTGAAAGTCTGATTTTTTATTTTCATCATGGGCAAACCACTACACCAAATTTCGATTTCTTTACATGGAAATGTTCATTATGAGCTAATCTATATGCATGATTTATTTGGTAGTCTTCGGGATTTTCTTTGTATTTCTAGTATAGGATCTTATATCATGAACCATATGCAGCAGAAATGAAGAAACAAAAAAAAAAGAATATCAGAAAAATTGAAAGGCTGAGATTCAAAAATTTATAGAAAATAGCAGAAAAATCCAATTGGTACAAAATATGAGTCTAAACTGCTTGGAAGAGAGTCCTCTACGTGTCTGTGTTATTGAATTGGACAGAATCAGGGTCTATGTCCCCTGATTTGCCAGTTTTTGACAGAAGGGAATTTGTGGAATTTATTGGCCAGTAGGGGTATCAAATGAGTTTTCTGCTGGTTGCTAATGCTTGTCATATTTGTTTGTGTAGAATTAGCTTTTTTGTAGTAGTGTATGACCTCGGAATTATATTTGCGATTTCAAACATGTAATCATAATTATGTTTTATAATTATGCATACAGTCGATGATTTATGTGGTTACTTGGGCCGGGCCGAGAAGAAAAGGCAAGTGGGCATTTTCAATCTTCATGTAATTTATTAATTAATTAAGTACTTTTTAACAAACCTATCACTTAAAAAAAACATTATAAACGATGTAATTCCAATTTCAGCATTAATTAATTAATAAATCATTAATCAACACAATCAGAACTTTTCTAATATAGTCACGGAGGAGTTGTTATATTTCTTAATTTCATAATAATAATAATTAAAGTCGTCCCCTTAAATTATTTTCTCATAAAAAGAAACGGGCCCTTTAATAATTTTAATTAAATTACGGGAATCAATGAAACGGTAAATAAAACCTTCTTCCAAAATTCTTCTCAAAGGGGGCACACTTACACAATTACGAGAGCACACTTGGTCAATCACCATCTGATAAAAAAAAAATTTTTTTTTGAAAACTTGGAAGAGGCTTCCAAGGGATGCATTAATAAAAGAGTTTTACAGCTAAGGTACATCTCGGGGGACAGAATTCCCCTTCTATATCAGCCCACTAAAACCGGTACACTAATGATATAATAACAACCCAGGATTCCGTGTTCAATATCAGAGCCCCTTTAGCAAAGCTTAGCCCACCACTTATACTCCTTCCAAATCTGGTCAACCAACATTTGTGCCGGCTTTTTCTGTGTAGCCTCAAAAATGATTTTATTCCTCTGGGTCCATATGTACCAGCAGGTACAAAGGAATAATACCGGAACCTCCTCCTTCCGGCTGCTGGTCCTGCGGCCTGCACCCCTCAGTGTGGCCTCCCAAATGTCTGCAATGGTGTCGCGCTGCTGAATCCATCTGAATCCCATCCTCCGCTCAATCAGACGCCAAACCTGTGTTGCATAATTGCATTTAAACAGGAGATGAACTGCTGTTTCCATATTGCAGGAATTGCATAATACACAGTCTGTCTGGCAATTTATTCTTCTCTGAATCAGGATATCCCTTGTGAGGATTTTTGCGCGCAACATCAGGTATCCAAAAACACGAACAGTAGGTGGTACCTTGTAGCTCCACACTTTCGCAGTTGGGTCTTTGCCATATATAGTAACTATAAATTCATAGAACGATTGTAAATTAACAGGAAGTATATAATTGCAGGCATTAACATAATAATTTTAATTTTCTGATTTAGTAATTAAATAACATATAGATTGGACTAGTAGATATCACAGATGTTGAGCTCTCAATTAAATTTAGGGACCGACTAACAATACCCGGGTTGCTATCCCCCATTCATCCCCCGGATAAGGTTGTTAATTAATCTTTAACCGTAATTAAGAGGGGACCACCATTTCCGCACTAAAAGACAACCAAAAACGCTTGATTAACGGGGACCACTAATTAAAAACGCGTTTTCAACTGGGGGGGACCGCTAATTATCTGTTATTTAGCATTTAACTGCCGGTGGGGACCGATAACCAACTTGGAATATTCGGCAACAGAAAAGGAAAAGAAAAACATACTACTTTTTCATATTCATTACCATTGAAAGAAGTATCCATAGTTGCATTCTAAAGTGTTCATATATAATGCATGAAGTATTCATATCTAAGATATCAAGTATTTGAAAAAAAACTGGACACATTACTTATCCATCTTTTACACGTTTTTAGAGGTGGTTTTTTTTTTGGATAAAGATTTTTTTCCCCCATCTCCTATCCCCCATTCATCCCCCAATCATTAATTATCTAGGGGACCACAACTTTAAGCACAAAAAGACAAAAGAAAACGTGTATCAATCATTAATTACATTGGGGACCGCTAATTAACTAGGGGGACCGCTTATATTTGAAAAATTTACAACTGACGCGCACAAGTATTCATATATAATACATCAAGTATTCATATATAATACATTAAGTATTCATATCTAAGATATCAAGCATTTAAAAAAAAACTGGACATATCACTCACACATTTTTTACACGTTTTTAGAGGTGGTTTTTTTTTTCTCCGTTCATTCTAACCAATATTTCTAACAATCTATGAAGAATTTTGCGAATCTAAAATCACAAACGTCTTCTATGCAATTTTCTCTTTCAAATGAGATCCATGATGAAGTACTTTTGAGTTATCCGTCACGCAAGTATTCATACCTCGTAAAATTATTTATATCTCGTCGTGCAAGTATTCATACCACGTCGAGCAAGTATTCATACCTTGTCGAACAAGTATTCATACCTAAGATATCAAGTAAAAAATGATTGAGTGGTAATGAAATTTCAATCGGTAAAAATGAGTGAATGATGTGTCCAGTTTTTTATTTGTGAAATACTGATGAGGTATGAATACTTGCTTGATGAGGTATGAATACTTGAATGACAAGGTATGAATACTTGTGCAACGGACAACTCGAAAGTATGTCATCATGGATCTCATTTGAAAGAGAAAATTGCGTAGAAGACGTTCCTGGTTTTAGATTTGCAAAATTCCTCACAGATTGTGAAAAATATTGGTTAGAGTGAACGGAGAAAAAAAAAGGGAGGGCCTAACCTTCCCCCGCCATTCATCCCCCACTTTTCCCCCAACTGAAAATAAGTAGAGGACCACAGTAAACCGTTAATAACCGTTGAAATAAGTAGGGGACCACAGTAAACCGTTAATGCCTCCACAGCATTACAGGCGGATAGATTGCGCACAAGTATTCACTCTTTGTAAACTCAAGTATTCATCCATGTAAAGAAAAGTACTCATCTTTGAGAAATAACTATATAAGGAAGCATTACCACCCATCTTTGACACGTTTTTAGAGGTGGTTTTTTTTTTTTTACGTTCACTCTAACTAATTTTTCCGACGATCTGTGAGGAAATTTTTCAAATCTAAAACCACGAAAGTCTTCTACGCAATTTTCTCTTTCAAATGAGATCCATGATGACATACTTTCGAGTTGTCCGTTACGCAAGTATTCACATATCGTACGCAAGTATTCATCTCTCATTTAACAAGTATTCATCTTAGTCACCTAAGTGTAAAGAGTACACGAAGGTACGGCGGGACCGCACAACCGCCATCACTAGATAGAGGGGGAAACGCATAACCGTCACCGCATAACTACCGGCGGACTATTTGCTGAAAGGTATTCACACTTAACAAGAGTTGTATTCACCAATGTAAATGAAGGTACTCATTTTTGAGGTACAATTATATATGGAAATATTACGACACTATTTAACCTCAAATGATACAAATGGATGAATACTTATGCAAAAATGGATGAATACTTATGAAGAAACATTTATTCATCCAATTATGGTGCAAATGATGAATACTTATTAAGAGAAGGATGAATACAACATATCAACCTATTTACATGTAATACATCAAGTATTCACATGAAGTATCAATCTATAATACATGAAGTATTCACATGTAATACATCAAGTATTCACCCTGATATATCAAGTATTTTTAAAAAAAAAAAACTGGACATATCACACCCATCTTTTACACGTTTTTAGAGGTGATTTTTTTTTCTCCGTTCAATCTAACTAATATTTCTGACGATCTGTGAGGAATTTTGCAAATCTAAAACCACGAACGTCTTCTACATAATTTTCTCTTTAAAATGAGATCTATGATGACATACTTTCGAGTTATCCGTTGCACAAGTATTCACCCTCGTCATTCAACTATTCATCTATCATTGAACAAGTATTCATCCTCGTCGTGTGAGGCGAAGGCGGAGGCAGAGGCGGAGAAGGAGAGGCGGAGGTGGGAGGCGGAGGCGGAGAGGGAGAGGCGAAGGTGGGAGAGGCGGGCGGAGGCAAAGGTGGAAAGGGGAGGCGGAGGTGGAAGAGAGAGAGGGAGGGAGAGAGGAAAGAAATAGAAGGAGAAAATCTACTAATTAATTTGTAGGAACCACTAGTTAGTTAGAATTGATTATTATAGTTAGAAAAGTTGGGGGAAATATGGGGGAAGGAATCAAGGGGTAACATATAATTACCCTAATTAATTAGGATGGGGAACATTCCAATTAAGCTGGGATACTTTCAAAGCTGTCATGATACACTTGACAATAACTCATCTTGGGAGCAATAAAACCGTTTAGCACTATATTTTAGATTATCTAAAATCATATTCTTGGTGGGTTATGTTAGCTACAATCAGTTTTTAAAAGCTTTATTTTGTAAGAACGTGTATATTTTTTTGTTATGAAATTTGAGTAATTTTGTGCAAGATGAATGAATTTGACAGATAAACAGCACCCAATATATCATAAAATGAAAAATTTCATGGCTGGCATCCTGAATTTATACAAAATGAACTTAGAATCATGGTTTTTGGACATGTATTGTAACGTTAAGGAAGTTTTATAATAAAATTTTAATCATTTGTTTATTTAGAATGTTTAAAACGGAATCGAAATTTGATCGACGAGCGAGGAGTTGGAAATTAAAACAAGTTAAATGGGTTTGTATTGAATTTCAAAAGGTTATTGGGACCATTGATTCATCCTAGCACGAATCTTGAAGCACCCTCTTGATTAAAACCCTCTCCCCTCTCTCTTCTCCCTTGTGTGTGGCTGGCCAAAGAGAAAGAAAGAGAAAGAGAGTGAGAGAGGAGAAAAGAGAGGGAGAGCTCCAAAATCCTGTTGGATTGCGCCACCGTCCGGGAAATCGAGGTTGAAACCGAGAAGGCAGCCGTAGATCTCTCCTAGCCATCCTGTCGGTAATCTTTCTTTTCCCTTCTTCGCTTGAAAATCTGAGATTTCTCGAATCCGCGGGTTGTTCGTTTCAAACCCGAGATTAGTGTTAGAATTGATCGAACTCTAACTCCTTTGAGCTTCTCATATCTCGTTTACCGATTTTCTCCGTGATTTCATCTCCCATTTTTGGATTTTCCATTCTAGGGTTTTGGTACCAAATCCCGAATTGGAAAGCGGCATTGATTGATTAGGTTGGTCCGACCGAATAGACTTGTCCTCGGTAGGGTTACCTCTTGATCGGGAAAGGTTAGAACGTGCAATGGTTAAATCGAGGTTTCGACCAAATTAGGGTTAAACCAACCGGCAAATCGAATTGACGCGTAAACCAAAACAGCAAACCAGTACAGGAATTAGACCTAATTGAGATGGTATACGTGGAATGTAGGTGTAGGCTCGGTTGAGCAAGGGTTTGCGGGGCATTCCGAGGCGCCTGATCCATAGTCACGCGGTACGCCTATTGCCAACAGGTGCGGGATTCTTGGACTTGTTTGATAATTTATATTCATGAATTAAACTGCTCCCAATTGTCATGTTGAACTGCTTGATTGATTGCATAATCGAAATGTTTGAATCATATGCATAACCGTATTAAATTAGAACTGATATGCACTGAAATTGCCTTATTGCGGGCCGCAACAACCCCCATTACGGGCCGAAATCAACAGAGCAGCTTGAAATATAGTCTCTGAATGTTTTATTGCAGGCCGCAATGAATGGAGCAGAGTAAAATACTGTCTGTCTGAGAATTGAGTGCTGCATTGCGGCCCGCAATGAGAGCCTGAAAAATGCCAATAGGAGCTGGAAATTGTCTGGTAATTAAGTTGCGGGCCGCAATAACCCCATTTCGGTCCGAAATGAATATCCCAGTTGTATTTGCATATTGAATGGTATATCGTTTGTTTGTGTTCTTTTGTTTTGGAACTACGGTCGAAAGTCCCCAACAATTTGTGACTATCTGGGATGGTCGGTAATGTTTCGAAGTCAACGCTGGGCGATGACTCGAAACCATATGCGCATGTGGGTATAATTAATCACTGCTGGGCAGTGATTGATTGAGATCAGTCAATGCTGGGCAATGACTGATCGTGACGGAGACTTTGGGTGACTGTGAGGAAACGATGGAATGGTGTCATATCCAGTCTGGGACAGGAATGACAGTTTGGTTTGACGTGTTGAGAATTAACGATTCTGAGCTTATTGCATACGAATTATTATCTGATTGTGAACCAGACCTTAGTTAACGGTTAAGCCAAAGCACTGCGGATGGGTGTCAGATAAAGGGTCCAGCTTGGTGGGCCATCTGTAGGTGTCAGTAACCCTACAGATGTGGGTTTGATAAAGGGTCCAGCTCGGTGGGACATACGTAGGTGCTACCAGCCGTAATAAACTGAGTTAAGCCAAAAACGTGTGTGTTTGAGATTCATCTTGGAAAGTCCGTAAATTGTGTTTCATTTGGTAAATTGTTGTCGATCATATGCACTTGCTTTATTTATGAATATGCATCTGTCTGAACTGCTTTTGTATGGTTTCATTTTTGAATATAGATTTTGATTGCAAGTCCAATAATCTAAACTGTGGCAAATTTCGCACTGAGAATTTATTCTCACCCCCACTCTTGGGTTATTTTACAGGATCTGGGGCGTCGGGTTCCAGAGAGGCACGCGAGCTGTAGACCCTTGGTAGTTGCCTCTGTATGGCCTAATCTACCATTTTGTTGTATAGTTTAGGGTTAGGCCTGATGGTTAGTATCTGTACGAGATACTTTTGTTGTATTATACTTTGACCAGACCGTATACCCTTATATATGGATTTATATATATATATATACATAGGGATGTGTTTGATGTTAATTAATTGCGCATATTCTGATTGAACGGTTAATCGCCTTGTAAACATACACGGCGTTGTATGTTTACGGCAGGGAACTGTTGCGACCCGTGGCTGCGGGGTGTGACATGTATATGCATGAATAAGGAGTCATTAGTGTTGAAAATAATATTTTGGTCAAAATATTTATTATTAAATTAGTTTTGTAATGCATTATTACAAAATAACAGATTCTTGATTAGTATAGGTATTGGGCCATATTGATTTTTTTTATGAAGTATATTGAACCTTAACTATTTGTCTTTTATATGTATTAATTAGCCTCCCTATATAATATTGTAAAGTTTACAAATCAAATTCAGATAGTTATTAGGAGACTGCATTTAATTTCATTTCCATATACTTGCTTCGGTTTCCCAATCATCAGCATCAAAGAAAAAAAGTTATTGCTCTTGGAAAGTTCAAAATGGAAGATTTTTTTTTTTTTGTCATTAACATTAAACAAAGCAAGTGTCCAAATAAAAAAAATCTTCAGCGGAGCAACATAAAAAAAACTGTCCAAAGATAAATTGAGCAATCACAGTTTTCTTAACTAAAAATAATGTTTACCCCCACCCACACCCCCCCCCCCCCCCCCCCCCCCCCCCCAAACCCCCGCCCCGCCGCCCCATATTCAAATAATTTTGTCTCTCCTTCCCATATATACTATTTCAAACTCTACTAAACAAGTAAACATATTAGTACGTCAAAATTTCGCAACAAGATGCACACTAGAAAAATTCTGATAAAAAATCATAACAATAATAATAGGAATTAATAAAATGAAATTAAACTAAATGTAATATGTATTATTATTACATCACGACGCCATCATGTTTTTCCCTGTGTGCTTCCCCGTTTAGTTAGGAAGATTATTGACACTATATATTTAATGAAGCAGTAATTTTGAAATATTACCTTCATTTCTTGCGATTCTTCGGGCAATAGTCGAAGACGTTGAATTAATACATCACTGTCGCCTTTTATTGCTGCTCTGAAAAGATCAACAGGCATAACTGAACGTTCGGTTACCATTTCGCTTTCAGATCTTATGCTTTGGGAGGATGGAATGGCCATTACTATCACGTTTAATTAGCCTGAATTACTCTCCAACTATAGCAAACTAGGATAGATTGTTGGGGGGAGATTTTATAGTGGAGCCTGAAAATCAATAACTTAGAATTATTCTTATTGCTCTCGCAAAGTAGGATATATAGACTGTTGCGGGAACATTTTATAGTGGAGTCTCAAGGCCAATAATGGGTTATATTTATTTAAATTATTTAACTTCTGACCGGTCACATTCTGCATCACTGGGAAAGGCCTTAATTATTTGGGGGAAGCCTTTCGTCTCTCTGCCTAGTCTCTTTCTGTATTCATTCATATTCTCTTAAGTTTATAATTTATTAAAGGATAATGATTTGTCTTGTTAAAAAAAATCACCTGAATATATTTGAAATGTGAAATCTTTACGACTAAAGCAAAAAAAAGAAGAAAGATTAATACTGTAAAGGACGAGAAATTGGCAAAGTTTTGTAGGCGGGGTATGGAGCGGGGGGAACCAACTCCGCTGTTCTCCAAATTGGAGAACAGGACCCTGTTATTCCGATCTGAACCGTTCAAAGTTTTTCATATCCGAATCTCGATAAAGATGAATGGCTGGGATCGGAATAACAGGGTCCTGTTCTCCCTTTGGAGAACAGCGGAGTCGGATCCGGAGTGGGGAGAGGATAGCTGCTAGCCTCCCCTACCATCCTTGACGTCACTCTTTTCTCTTTGTTTTTCACGTCCTTCCTCTGCTTATTCATACCTCTCAATTTGTCCATCATCTTAATTTTTTTTAATTTGAGAATAATTTATCTAAATTTGAGAGTTTCTTAAATTAAATTTAGAAAGATAAATATGGTATTATGAATTCAGAAATAAAAATATATAAAAATTCGAGATTTTAAAATGACATAGATAAAATTCCTCCTAATTTATTTATTGCGAAGAGATTACATCTTAATACTGAAGCATTCATTTAGCTCTCTCAAGGGGTTGACCCAAAAATTTTAATTTCATAAAATTGCCCTGAGCCTTATAACGGAAAAACTATATTTGACAAGGGCCCCTTGGATTTTGAGTTTTAGTGGAGGTTTATCGGTTCTAACTGACTTTGCTCCTCCCTGAAATTTTTTTTGTCTCTCTCTGGACGTTTGATTTGTAATTCGTGTTAAATTTAGGTTATAATTGAAATAAATTTGTTAAATTTTGATTGGTAATTAGACTTATAAGTCAAAGCATCAGAAATTACAGGTCAAAGCATTGGAAAGTATAAGTTAAAGCATTGTTTTTTATTGAATACCTAATTGGTTAATAAATTTAAATCCGGTCAGATATTTAAACCCGATTCGATATTTTTTTTGTCCTCTATGATGAAAATTCTGGATCCGTCCCTGATATTTGATATTGATACTACTTTTCTTCTTGTTGAAATATCTAAGGGGTGGAAGCTGGATGGAGGCATGGAAGGGAAGCGTATGGCAAGTAACGTGGTAACCAGTGAAATAAAATGCGGTTCATGCGGCCGCATATGCGTATGCGGTTGGCAACCGCATAGAAAATCAATATGCGGTCTAATATGCGGTTCCGCATATGCGGCCGCATATTCGGCCGCATATTCAACCGCATATTTTTACCGCATATTCGGCCGCATATTACCGCATACTTGTTTGTATGATATCGAATATTACCGCATACTACCGCATACTACCGCATACCGCATACTACCGCATACTACCGCATACTACTGCATACCGCATACTACTGCATACTACTGCATATTTGTTTATATATATATGAATTCTCATTTTAAAATCCGCATATATAAATACCGTATGAAAACCGCATATGCGGCCGCATACCGTATATGCGGTATGCGGTGGCTTTCCGCATACCGCATTTTATAACCTTGGTGGTAACCATGCCATCCACCTTAATACCTTATCGAGAGGAGAGAAAACGAAACGAGAGGTGTTTCAGAGGGTGCGAATCCCGTCCAACCATAATCCCCCAATTCCATGACCCTTCCTTCCTGATCTGCTTCTTTGGATGGACATGCATGGAGAAACGAAATACTGCGTCAGCAAACACGTCATCTCACATCAACCGTCTTGCATGCTGAGTCGTTTTATGACTCCTCTCCAGTCTGGCAGTCTCCAGTCTCCAGTGTCTGGATCTCATTGGAGTGTCCAAATAATATGAGCCGTTCATTTCTGATGATGGAGTGTTTAGAGTTAAGCTCCGAACAGTCTGATTTGTAATGGACGGCTGAGAATTTCTGCTAAGGACCAAATTTTATCCGCGTTATATTTTCGAAATATATATATCACAACCAACCATGTCAATCAAAGTAAAAGTATTATTTTTCCACCCTAGACGGACAATTCTTTTTTTTCAAAATCTAAACCATGAAAAGCTTTCTTTAAGAAGAATTTATTGAGAACTGGATTTTCATTTAGTGACAAAACCAATATTCTTGTGTGAAAGATAATTAGTTTAAAATTCAAATGAGTAGTATATTAGTTTGAGTAGTTTATTAGTTTCTAGGGTTACGATGTAGTCGGATACTCTGTTTATTATGTATGTTGTTTGAATCTGTGTTGAATATTTGTGTTTATTTGATTCGAGTAGTATTTTAATTGCTTGGTTGAAATTGATTGAATGATTCTCGTTGTTTACTTTTAGATGTCTATAGCATCTTTTCTAGTACTTTAGCCTTGATGTTTCTCTCAACCAGACCAAGTATTTGCGGTAGGTTTTCAAGACCAAATAGTAACTATGAGGTGAACTTTTCTATTTATCGTAAGATAATGGATACCTTTAGTAAACCGAATAAATAACTTAGGTAGAATACCAATAAACGTGAGTTTAAGGTTGGAAACCTAAGAAGGCGAAATTGCATTTCCGTTACCAAGTTTATTGAGCCAATAAACGATAGTTGAGGTTTAGGAATATTAGGTACGGTCAGTAGATCCTTACACAAAGAAACAACACAGAAACAAACACGTGCTGTATTCACTCGAGATCCTTGCGACCCGCGTCAGATATGTTGCGACCCGCGTCAGATATGATGCGACCCGCGTAGGGTACTGAGAGGCAGAGTTGAAGATGAAATATGAAACCCTGGAAACGCCTTTTATATCTGAATTAAAACCAAACTTATTTACTGTCTTTTATCTTTACAATTGAATTGATTAGGAAATTAAATAAACCAAACCAAACTTTTTTCACTTTTAGTACCTAACTAATTTAGGTAAAAGTCCAGTTTAGAATTGAACCGTCCTGTGGATCGATACCCGACAATATACTATTCGATAGGATTGTACACTTGCAATCTGAACCGAAGAGCGTATTTAAGGTTAAAAGGTACAGCTTGATGTACTGAAACTTTGTACTATACCTTTTTGGTGTAACAGAAGTCTAAATTTATTTAGGCACGTACTCGCAACATACAAATTGTATCATCTTTCTGATTAGTCCTATTTTTTATATTTTTTTAAATGTCATTTAAGAAATTTTTAGATTGATTGATAATTGATTGGTCATGTTTTTGTTTCTTTCCATTTTTTATATCAATTAAGAAATGTTATTTGTCATTTAATATATCATTTTGTATGAGCTTTTTGTATGAGAATATGTCAACAAGATAAACAATTATATATGTATGTCACTTAAAAAATGTTATTACGCATCGATGTCATTTAATATGTTATTTTTTATTTAATTTTTTTTTTACAAAAATATGTCATTTTGTATGAGATTCTTTTTTTCTTTATAATATGTCCCTGTTGCAACATACAGGCACGATACACATATCGACTGTTTGGACTTTGAAAATGTAAAAACCGAAGAGTTTGTTCCACGGCCTAGGAACAAACGTTAATATGAAAAACAGTGATTTTCAAAAATTCATAAAAAATAGTAAAAGAATTCTAAAAAATGTAAAATTTGGTCTCTAAGTACATTTTAATATGGAGAACACGTTAAGCACTTCAGATCAACTACTTGAACTTTCAAAATCGCAAAAATAAATTGGTAGTACGAAGGCTTTGGTCATACCATTTTGATCTTAGCCATCCTATATATATATATATATATATAGAGGAGGGATCCAATTACACCTTTTTTGGTGACACACTTTGACACCAACCATTTTTAAAGTCCAAATAGTCGATTTAAACCGTTCAACATGATGGATATATTAAAATGTGCTTGGAGATCAAATTTTACATTTTTTTTGAATTTTTTTGCTATTTATTAAGATGGTTACAAAAATCGTTGTTTTCATACCATTGAAAAACAGCGATTTTGTAACCATCTTAATAAATAGTAAAAAAATTCAAAAAAATGTAAAATTTGATCTCCAAGCACATTTTAATATGATGATCATGTTGAACGGTTCGGATCGGCTGTTTGGATTTTGAAATCGCAAAATTGACCTATATAAAAAACGGTGTCATGATGTGTCACCAAAAAAGGTGTAATTGGATCCCTCCTCATATATATATATATATATATATAGGAGGGATCCAATTACACTATTTTATGGTGACACATCTTGACACTATATTTTTATAAGTCGTTTTTGCGATTTCAAAATCCGAACAGTCGATCCAAATTGTTTAACGTGATCTCCATATTAAAATGTGCATGGAGACCAATTTTACATTTTTTGGAATTTGTTATTATTTATTTAGAATTTTTGAAAATCGTTGTTTTTCAATGATCTATAATTGTTTTAAAATAGTAATTTTGTACACATCTTAATAAATGCTAAAAAAATTTCAAAAAATGTAAAATTTTGTCTTCAAGCACATTTAATATGGAGGTCACGTTGAACAGTTCGGCTGGATTGTTTGAATTTTAAAATCGCAAAAAAAAACTTATAAAAATATGGCGTCAAGATGTGTCACCAAAAATGATGTAAGTGGATTTCTCCTCATATATATATATATATATATATATATATATATATATATATATATATATATAATTTTGCTATTGTGCTTCATGAAGTAAAATCCATATTGTACTTCACGCTCATACACCCATTTCCAAAATTCAAATCGTCGATCCGACCGTTCAAGTTATTCTCCATATTGAAATGTGCTTGGAGACCAAATTTACATTTTTTGGAATTTTTTTACTATTTATTAAGCCACTTTGAAAATCGCTGATCCATTGGTCCAGAATTTTTTACTGTTTTTTACTATTCACAATGGATCAGCGATTTTCAAAGTGGCTTAATAAATAGTAAAAAAATTCCAAAAAATATAAAATTTGGTCTCCAAGCACATTTCAATATGGAAAACAACTTAACGGTTCGGATCGACGATTTGGATTTTGGAAATAGGAGTATGAGCGTGAAGTAAAACGAAGTTTTACTTCGCGAAGTACAATAGCCCTACTCTATATATATATATATATATAGAGAGAGAGAGAGAGAGAGAGAGAGAATGGCTAAGCTCAAAACGTTTGTTCCTGAGTCCAGGAACAAACGATTCGGTTCTCCAATTTCCAAAGTTCAAACAACAAATCCAAACCGTTAGATGTTCAATCTATATTAAAATGTGCTTGGAGACCAAATTTTACATTTTTTGGAATTTGTTTACTATTTATTAAGCTGGTTTGAAAATCGTTGTTTTCCAATGGTGCAGAATTTTAATAAAAACAGCGATTTTCAAACAAGCTTAATAAATAGTAAACAAATTCCAAAAATGTAAAATTTGGTCTCCAAGCACATTTTAATATAGATTGAACATCTAACGGTTTGGATTTGTTGTTTGAACTTTGGAAATTGGAGAACCGAATCGTTTGTTCCTGAGTCCAGGAACAAACGTTTTGAGCTTAGCCATTCGAAGATGGACTAGGCTAAGCCATGGAGTAAAACGACTTGGTACTCCACGTCATATCTTCATTTTCAAAGTTCAAATAGTCGATTCGAACCTTCCAACATGTTCTTCATATTAAAATGTGCTTGGAGACCAAATTTTACATTTTTTGGAAATTTTTACTATTTATTAAACCACTTTGAAAATCGCTGATCCAGATGAACAGTAGCAAAACAGTAAAAAATTCTGGACCAATGAATCAGCGATTTTCAAAGTGGCTTAATAAATAGTAAAAAAATTCCAAAAAATGTAAAATTTGGTCTCCAAGCACATTTCAATATGGAGAACAACTTGAGCGGTTCGGATCGGTAATTTGGATTTTCAAAATGAAAATAATGAGGCGTGGAGCACCAAGTCGTTTTACACCATGGCTTAGCTAAGCCCAGCACTATATATATATATATAAGATCTTTGTGTGCTCGCATCAGCAGGGCATCGTATGCAGAGGTTTCTTTTTTTGATCTTTTGCTTGAACTTGGGTGAGCGCTATCATTTTGTTTCTACTTTCCGCTAAAAAAGTTTGACCTGTTTCTTTGTTGTGAATCAGAGTCATTAAACGTTGATTGGATTGTCTAAAAGTAGTACTATTTATGTTCTTTGATATGTTTTCTATAATTTTTGGATATTAAGATCAAACGAAATAAAATCTTTATTAAGAAAAAAGAAATTGTGTGTAGGTACGTTTCTATTTTTTTTATGATTGCTTTGATCTATCGAATATTCCTCTTTGGCTAATAAAATGAAAGACACATTTTATTATTGTTTAAAAACAAAAAAAAATCTGTTGCAGTTAATATTTTTTTTAATAAAGTGTATTAACCAAAAACTCCATAAGCACGGTAACAACACACTAAAATTTGAACTAAGTTACATATTTAATTTCACAAATTGCCAAATTAGAAGATTAACAGAAAGACAATAATTTAATAAATTTTAAATGACTTTTCTTTAACAGAAAGACAATAATTTATCT
Source organism: Carex myosuroides (assembly GCA_028015225.1). Lineage (NCBI taxonomy): Eukaryota > Viridiplantae > Streptophyta > Magnoliopsida > Poales > Cyperaceae > Carex > Carex myosuroides. Next base: position 19,195,467 of record CM051471.1, on the reverse strand, counting down.
AAATTTGAGAGTTTCTTAAGTTAGAAAGATAAATATGGTATTATGAATTTAGAAAGAAAAATATATATAAATTCGAGATTTTAAAATGACAGAGATAAAATTCCTCCTAAAATTTAGCTCTCTCAAGGGGTTGACCCAAAATTTTTAGCTTAATACTGAAGCATTCATTTAGCTCTCAAGGGGTTGACCCAAAAATTTTAATTTCATAAAATTGCCCCGAGCCTTGTAACGGAAAAACTATATTTGATATTGATACTATTTTTCTTCCTCTAGAAAAGAAGGGGTCAACAGAAAAAATAATATCTAAGGGATGGAACCTGGATGGAGGCATGAAAGGGAAGCGTATGGCAAGTAACGTGGTAACCATATATGCCATCCACCTTATCCAGAGGAGAGAAAACGAAACGAGAGGTGTTTGAGAGCGTGCGAATCCCGTCCAACCATAATCCCCCAATTCCATGACCCTTCCTTCCTTCCTTGTCTGCTTCTTTGGATGGATGTATGGAGAAACGAAATACTGCGTCAGCAAAACACGTCATCTCACATCAACCGTCTTGCATGCTGAGTCGTTTTATGACTCCTCTCCAGTCTGGCAGTCTCCAGTCTCCAGTGTCTGGATCTCATTGGAGTGTCCAAATAATATGAGCCGTTCATTTCTGATGATGGAGTATTTAGAGTTAAGCTCCGAACAGTCTGATTTGTAATGGACGGCTGAGAATTTCTGCCAAGGACCAAATTTTATCCGCGTTATATTTTCCAAATATATATATCACAACCAACCATCCATTCAATCAAAGTAAAAGTATTACTTTTCCACCCTAGACGGACAATTCTTTTTTTCAAAATCTAAACCATGAAAAGCTTTATTTAAGAAGAATTTATTGAGAACTGGATTTTCATTTAGTGACAAAACCAATATTCTTGTGTGAAAGATAATTAGTTTAAAATTCAAATGAAAAGTTTTTTGTTATATAAAATATTTGAGTGTGTTGGCGTCTTCCCTATTAAACTCAATAGCATGATACATGATGTGTTGATTTGAAGACAACTATATTGGGCCGGCCCATTTACTTTTTCCCATCGGTTTGAGATCAACCGATTGCCTCCGACATTTTTAAAAATACCCTAAGTTAATTACAGATTAATAAAAATGTTCACCGGTGCAACTTTTATTAAAAATGTCCAAACCGGCCATTAAATGACCAGTCCTGATTAAAAAGTCCAACCGGTCATTTAATGTCCAGTCCCGCAATTTTTTTATTTCTTTTTAGAGACAAATAGCTAAAATGCTGAAATCTAACACTAAAAAATTGAATTATTATTTTTAAATATTTGTTAGGCTACTTTTTTGATAGCATATTTATACTAAAATACACTACGAATAGGGTCGATTTTGTGCTGAAATACGATAAATTACAATAATTGTGCTAAAATACGGTAAATTTACTAAAATGCTGAAATTACAATAATTATGTAGAATTATGCTAAAATATGGTAAATTACGTATGAATAGGACCGATTTTGTGCTATATTTCATAAATCATAAAAATAGTTAAAAAATTTCAAAAATAATAAAAATTGGTATTCTACAAGTTCATTATATAACTAATTTACTGAGCTACGTAGATTGAAAAATAGAAATGAAAATCTTAATCGAAAACTTCAACTGAAGTTTTGAAGCTCTTCCCTTTGTTTTTTGGCGATTCTGAATTTCAAAATTTGACATCGCTTATTCTAATTCATGCATATTTTCACAAGCATTCCGAAAAGTAGTCATTTGCTGAAATCGGATACTCGAGCGCCGTTTTATGACCGTTTGAAGTTTCGTCATTGTTTTTCGCTTTCTCAGTAAAGATATCATCCATATTCATACGTAATTTAGCGTAATTTAGTGTATTCTACCATAATTCTACATAATTATTGTAATTTAGTGTAATTCAGCATAAATTAACATAATTTCAAGTAATTTAGCGTGTTTTAGTATAAATATGCTAATTATATATACAAAATGTAATCTAGAAAATATTTAAAAATAAATTCAATTTTTTAGTGTTATATTTCAGCATTTTAGCTATTTGTCTCTTAAAAAAAAGTTAACATAATTTAAAGTAATCTAGTGTCAATCAGCATAAATTAACATAATTTCAAGTAATTTAGCGTATTTTAGTATAAATATGCGAGTAGAACTAGGGTGCTCCTAAGCTCACCAAGTCCTTCCGTGAGCGCGACTCAAAAACCTATCGAATTGACTTCAAACGACATTTCCAAACCGTTAGATGTTCAATCTATATTAAAATGTGCTTGGAGACCAAATTTTACATTTTTTGAAATTTTTTTACTATTTATTAAGATGGTTTGAAAATCACTGTTTTTCAATGGTGCAGAATTTTAATAAAAACAGCGATTTTCAAACCATCTTAATAAATAGTAAAAAAATTTCAAAAAATGTAAAATTTGGCCTCCAAGCACATTTTAATATAGATTGAACATCTAACGGTTTGGAAATGTCGTTTGAAGTCAATTCGATAGGTTTTTGAGTCGCGCTCACGGAAGGGCTTGGTGAGCTTAGGAGCACCCTAGTTCTACTCTAAATATGCTATCAAAAAGTAATTTAACAAATATTAAAAAAAATAATTCGATTTTTTAGTATTAGATTCAGCATTTTATCTATTTGTCTCTAAAAAAAATAAAAATAAATGAGGCCGGTTCCCCTCTTTAATAAAAAAAAAAATTGCGGAACTGGACATTTAATAGCCGGTTTGGTCAATTTTACTAAAAGTTTGCACCCGTGGACATTTTTATTAATCTGTAATTAACTTAGGGTATTTTTAAAAATGTTGGGATTGCCTTGCCTTTAATTAAAAGGGTTCCTGCGTAACTTTTTGGATTGAGCCAATTTCGTGGGCTGCTTTCTGTCTATTTGAAGTCTCTTTCTTCATCAAGCCTTCATAGATTTTGTTCTCTTTTTCTTGAAATTTGTAAGAGAGTGTGTGAGAGAGTGCTATTGTACTTGATGATTTTTTGTACTTGTAAGACTCTTTGATCTAGTGAATTTTTGCCGTGTGCTCCCGTAATTTTCTCCTGAAAGAGTTTTCACGTAAAATTTTGTGTCTTGTCTTATTTCTTGTGCTTGTTTACTTACTATTTTGGTATCTTGCGTGATCCTCTTATTTCTCCATTTATTTGAGGATTGGTGTATGCACACAAGGTGTTCGAAGAACAAATTACTTCTTATCCGTTGGATTCAAAGAACAATAGAGATTAAGTCACGCAAAGTTTGAGATATCTCAGAGGATACGGATTCCATTTTCGCGGGTAATTTATCCATATCCGCTACAACTGTTGATGTATAGTAGAGGCTGAAATCAATATCCAAACCATTCGATTGAGATCGAACTGATTTAAAGGGCACCCTGACTCTTGAGATATTTAGTTGGACCATTCTCAAGAGCACCGTATACCATTCGATCAAATCGAACGGTTCAGATCTGAATATCTGTTTCGTACTATGTCTAAGCACGAAAACTGCAAAAAATGCGCAGCTCACATTAACTCCCTGCTAAATGGGTAAGATTTTAAAAGAGAAGTTTTGGCTTCATGCAGTGCACGGACTCAAGAATCAAAACAGCACAGTATATGGTTTGTGCGCTGCATGGAGCTAAACGAGCTCTGTTAAAATCTTCACCCGTGCTAAATCATTCCCACTTTGTATTAAAATAAAAAAGATATCCCATCCCACTTCTTGAATTCCTTCTGATTCCCCGTGCTTAGTCAAATATTTCTCTTTCAGAATTCAGATACACACAAACCCTGACCAAATCACCAAAAGAAACAATTATCACAACCCATTAGCAAACACCATTCCACCTCTCTCTCTCCCCCCATCAATGGCTTCCTTGAGAGGAAATCCCTTGCTTTCTTCTATTTTCTCTCTCTGCCTCTTCTCTCTCCTATCCATGTCTACTTCAACAGACACCATCACCTCCAACTCATCTCTCTCAGGCACCAACCAAACACTCATCTCTGCTCAAAAACAGTTTGCACTTGGTTTCTACCAGCCTCCCAATTCCTCTTACTGGTACATATCCATCTGGTACAACACCATCCCTGTGCAAACATCTGTCTTCATAGCCAACCGAAACGCACCACTCACCGACCCCACCACAGCCCGGCTCACCATTGGTTCTGATGGTAACTTGGTCTTGCTTAACGGGTCCAGTACTGAAGTATGGTCCACTAATGTTACCAATATAAACCCATTAAACAAAACCGAAGCAGTGTTAAATGATAGTGGAAACCTCATATTGAGATATGTGTCGAATACATCTAATGTATTGTGGCAAAGTATTGACAACCCAACTGACACTTGGTTACCGGGCGGTAAATTGGGTCTCAATAAAACAACTGGTATTAGTCAAAGGTTGATTTCTTGGAAGAGTTCGGCTGACCCGGCTGAAGGTATATACTCTTTATTATTAGACCCAAATGGTACCAGTCAATATTTCATACAGTGGAACAAGACTGAACAATACTGGACCAGTGGTCCCTGGAGTGATTCAAGGGGAATTTTCACTGATGCCCCTGAAATGACCGAGAATTACATATACGATATCACTTATGTGAGCAACAAGGAGGAGAATTACTTCTTCTACTCGGTAAAACCTGATGCCGGTCTGACATCAAGATTTATAATGGATCCTAGTGGCCAAATCAAACAAATAAATTTGGTAGACACATCACAACAGTGGATTCAGTTCTGGTCTCAGCCGAGACAGACATGTGATGTGTATGCGCTTTGCGGGCCCTACAGTAGTTGCTATGAGATTGAATTGCTGTCTTGTAATTGTTTACATGGGTTTTCACAAAAATCTAAGACCAATTACAGTCTAGAGGATTATAGTGGTGGGTGTGTGAGAAATACACAATTACAATGCGAAAGCGGCAATCTGACTAAGGTACAACAAGATAAGTTCTATGTTTTGTATAACATGAAGTACCCCAACAATTCGCAAAGTATACAAGCTAATAGTGCACAAGAGTGCGAATCAGCTTGTTTGAAAAATTGTTCCTGCTCAGCTTATTCGTACCAAAATGGGTGCAATTTGTGGTATGGAGGTTTATTGAATCTCCAAAATGGATATAATGGAAGCAGTGCCGGTATGCTTTATCTCAGATTGGCTGCATCAGAATTTACTGCGAGTAAAAGTCACATGGGTTTAATTATTGGTCTAGTTATAGGTGGCGTAATTGCCATGCTTCTTTGTATCATTGTTGTTTTGGTTGTAATTAAGAGAAAGAGAGATCAGAAGAGACCTCGATTGTTAAAGGAGTCGAAAGGTACCTTAATTGCATTTCAGTACAGTTTTATGCAATTTGTTAGTAAAAACTTCTCTGAGAAATTGGGTGGAGGTGCATTCGGTTCGGTTTATAAGGGGTATTTACCTGATTCAACTGCTATTGCTATTAAGAAGCTAGATGGTTTTCATCAAGGCGAGAAGCAATTTAGGGCTGAGGTCAGCAAGATCGGTACGATCCAGCATGTTAACCTAGTTCGCCTCATCGGGTTTTGTTCTGAAGCCTCCCATAGGCTACTGGTTTATGAGTACATGCCTAAGAGCTCTCTTGATGCGCAATTATTTAATTGCAGAGATGTGATACTAAATTGGAGCACTCGGTACCAAATTGCGCTTGGTACGGCAAGAGGGTTATCATATCTACATGAAAAATGTCGGGATTGCATCATTCATTGTGACATTAAGCCCGAGAACATTCTCTTGGATGACAGTTTAGTACCGAAAGTTGCCGATTTCGGATTATCGAAGCTTTTTGGTCGGGATTTTAGTAGGGTGTTAACGACCATGAGAGGCACTAGAGGTTACCTAGCACCATACCGATCACTCCAAAAGCAGATGTTTTTAGCTACGGCATGATGCTTTTCGAGCTAATATCTGGTCATAGAAACAACTCTGATCAATGGAATAGCACCTCATCAAGTACGGGTTTCTTCCCTACTTTTGCTGCTAAAAAACTAATTGAAGGAGATGTTCAGACACTTTTGCATCAAAAATTGGATGGAGATGCACCTATTGAAGAGATTGAAAGAGCATGTAAGGTGGCGTGTTGGTGCGTCCAAGATGACGAGACTGCTCGGCCGACAATGGGACAAGTAGTGCAAATTTTAGAAGGCATTTTAGAGGTTAACACACCGCCTATGCCAATGTCACTTAGAGTTATGGGGGAGAAATTTGAACTGCCACTCTTTACTTTTGATTGCTTGGCTACAGCAACAAATAATTTTGGTACCTCAAATCAGCTTGGAAAAGGTGGATTTGGGTTTGTCTTCAAGGTCAGTATCTCATAATCCACAGTATGTGTCCCAAAAGACATCAAATGTAAAAGGTTTAAGCTCTTGAGTGAGGCTATGGTACTATGCATAGTGCGGATTGGTCAGTACAATAGATCAATATCTCCATTTTCAAAGTCCAAACAGTCAATCTGAACAATTCTACATGATCTCCATATGAAAATGTACTTGTAGATCAAATTTTACATTTTTTACAATTATTTTACTATTTTTTTAGATATGTAGAAAGTTACTTGATCTAAAAATTCTAGACCATTTAAAAGTAGTGATTTTCTACCTATCTAAAAAATAGTACAAAAAATCTAAAAAATCTAAAATTTAGCATGCAAGTACATTTTCATATGGAGATCTTGTTTAACGGTTCAGATAGACTATTTGAATTTTACAAAGGAAGATATTGATTCATAGTACGGACCAATCCGAGCTACTCATAGTACCATAGCCTCACTCAGCTCTTAATATATGATTTTTGAAGGGCATAATGAAATTTGTTGATTACTGAAAAAAGGTTTTTAACTGAAAAGTACTGATCAACCTATCTTCCCAGTTTCTTTAATTAATTTACTTGAGATTTTTGCAGAGGATATTTATTTGATAACCTTGTGCTGAGTACAGGGGAATTTACCAGGTGGAGAAGAAATAGCAGTAAAAAGGCTATCTGCTACATCAGGTCAAGGAATAGAAGAGTTCAAAAATGAAGTCATACTTATTGCGAAACTACAGCACCGAAACCTTGTCAGACTTTTAGGTTGTTGCATACAAGGCGAGGAGAAGCTACTGGCCTATGAATACTTGCCTAACAAGAGCTTGGATGCATTTCTCTTTGGTATTCCATATAGTCCATAAAAAATAATCCATAATGACGACGATAAATAAACTACTGATGAGAAATAGTAAGAAACTAGAGAAATTAATGAAAGAACAATTGAACACCACTAAACAATGAAGACAATGTCAATTAGAATTGAACAGGTATTTGCAAACCAGACTCCTGATTTAAACACAAATCCATAGTAATTTATGCGATACATGCTGGTGTTTATTTTAGGGGTATCATGGGACATGTATTATAGGTATCTTTACAGTATAAATGTACCCGTGCCAGCTGTGTACTCATAAACTGGCTAACTCTTTCTTGATGTTTCTCTGTATTGATTTTGACATATAGAATCTTGTACTTAGAATGGAAAATATAATTTGTTCTATTTTTCATAGATCCTTCGAAGAAGGGGTTATTAGATTGGAAAACAAGATTCAACATAATAGAAGGGATTGCTAGAGGGCTCCTATACCTCCACCGGGATTCAAGGTTACGAGTAGTACACCGTGATTTGAAGACTAGCAACATTTTGTTAGACAAGGATATGGAACCGAAGATATCTGACTTTGGCATGGCACGCATTTTTGGTGGAGACCAAAATCAAGAGAATACTAATCGGGTTGTTGGCACATTGTAAGTAAAATGCTCTAGATCAAATATACTGATTAAACATTAGCAATTCAATATTGTAGAACCAATTCGGATCATCAAATATACTGAATTGCAGTATGCGAATTGGTTACCTAGTTCTATGTTGTACCACACTGGCATACTGGTACAGCTGAAATCAGCCAAGGTAAATTTGAAATCTTTTGTTTGTTCCCATGCTATATAGGTTTCAACCTAGTGTGTTTATCCTTCAAATATATTAATTAGGGATTGTTTTGTACCCTCTAGAAATGATTATTTTGGTGTTATCTCCAAACGCTTATTCGGATTTATGTTGGATTGATAGGGGTTACATGTCGCCTGAGTACGCAATGGAAGGCATCTTCTCTGTGAAATCAGATGTCTATAGCTTCGGGATTCTACTTTTGGAGATAATAATTGGGGAAAGGAATAGCAGCTTCCATAATAATGATGATTACCTAAATATTGTTGGATATGTAAGCTAATTCTCAATTATGTTTTACCTTTAAATTTTGCAAAGGAAAAAAAAATTAACAAATGGGAAAATATGACGAGTAGAATTAGGGTGTTCATAAGCTCACCAAAAATTTTAGTGAGTTTAACTCTAAAATTTATCGGATTGGCTTCAAATGGTGAATCCAAGCTATTGGAACCGATCTACTTCACGAGTGTTGCGTTTATATGCAATATTTTTAAATTTTCAAATTAATTTCGTATAAAGTCAAGTGTGTCAAAATATTTTCAAGAAAATAAATTCATTAAAATTAACTTATAAACCTTTTTTTACCGCTTGACTTTATACTAAATTGATTCAAAAAATTTGAAACTTTGTTTGTAAATGCAACAATTCGGATTGCAACCAATTGATTACCAAATTACCAATTCGGAGTTCTCATTTTAATTTCAATTTCGAAAGCCAAACAGAACCTGAACTGTATTTCTAAATTGATTTTCTCATGCTCAGGCTTATAAATTGTGGTATGAGGAAAAAGCTTCTGACCTGATTGACCCCACAATAAAAGAAACATGTTCTATTCCTGAGGTACTCAGATGCATCCAGGTGGCACTATTGTGTGTACAAGATCCTACACATGATCGGCCTGAGATTCAATTAGTAATAAAAATGATAACAAGTGAAAACCCTAGCTTGCCGCTACCGAGACAGCCCAACTTCACGTTTCAAGGTTATTCTTCTAAGAACAATGGCATGAACAACAGGAGCAATTCAATGTCAGCATGTGATGTAACTATAACAAGGTTTCAAGGAAGGTAACCAAGGGCATAATGGTAAAATTAATTGGCTAACACAATGCCTTGAAGTTTATAATATCTAAAACATGCAGCTTGCATTAGAGTTTAGGGTTTAGGGTTTAGGGTTTAGGGTTTAGGGTTTAGGGTTTAGGGTTTAGGGTTTAGGGTTTAGGGTTTAGGGTTTAGGGTTTAGGGTTTAGGGTTTAGGGTTTAGGGTTTAGGGTTTAGGGTTGAGGGTTGAGGGTTGAGGGTTGAGGGTTGAGGGTTGAGGGTTGAGGGTTGAGGGTTGAGGGTTGAGGGTTGAGGGTTGAGGGTTGAGGGTTGAGGGTTGAGGGTTGAGGGTTGAGGGTTGAGGGTTGAGGGTTGAGGGTTGAGGGTTGAGGGTTGAGGGTTGAGGGTTGAGGGTTGAGGGTTGAGGGTTGAGGGTTGAGGGTTGAGGGTTGAGGGTTGAGGGTTGAGGGTTGAGGGTTGAGGGTTGAGGGTTGAGGGTTGAGGGTTGAGGGTTGAGGGTTGAGGGTTGAGGGTTGAGGGTTGAGGGTTGAGGGTTGAGGGTTGAGGGTTGAGGGTTGAGGGTTGAGGGTTGAGGGTTGAGGGTTGAGGGTTGAGGGTTGAGGGTTGAGGGTTGAGGGTTGAGGGTTGAGGGTTGAGGGTTGAGGGTTGAGGGTTGAGGGTTGAGGGTTGAGGGTTGAGGGTTGAGGGTTGAGGGTTGAGGGTTGAGGGTTGAGGGTTGAGGGTTGAGGGTTGAGGGTTGAGGGTTGAGGGTTGAGGGTTGAGGGTTGAGGGTTGAGGGTTGAGGGTTGAGGGTTGAGGGTTGAGGGTTGAGGGTTGAGGGTTGAGGGTTGAGGGTTGAGGGTTGAGGGTTGAGGGTTGAGGGTTGAGGGTTGAGGGTTGAGGGTTGAGGGTTGAGGGTTGAGGGTTGAGGGTTGAGGGTTGAGGGTTGAGGGTTGAGGGTTGAGGGTTGAGGGTTGAGGGTTGAGGGTTGAGGGTTGAGGGTTGAGGGTTGAGGGTTGAGGGTTGAGGGTTGAGGGTTGAGGGTTGAGGGTTTAGGGTTTAGGGTTTAGGGTTTAGGGTTTAGGGTTTAGGGTTTAGGGTTTAGGGTTTAGGGTTTAGGGTTTAGGGTTTAGGGTTTAGGGTTTAGGGTTTAGGGTTTAGGGTTTAGGGTTTAGGGTTTAGGGTTTAGGGTTTTAGGGTTTAGGGTTTAGGGTTTAGGGTTTAGGGTTTAGGGTTTAGGGGTTTAGGGTTTAGGGTTTAGGGTTTAGGGTTTAGGGTTTAGGGTTTAGGGTTTAGGGTTTAGGGTTTAGGGTTTAGGGTTTAGGGTTTAGGGTTTAGGGTTTAGGGTTTAGGGTTTAGGGTTTAGGGTTTAGGGTTTAGGGTTTAGGGTTTAGGGTTTAGGGTTTAGGGTTTAGGGTTTAGGGTTTAGGGTTTAGGGTTTAGGGTTTAGGGTTTAGGGTTTAGGGTTTAGGGTTTAGGGTTTAGGGTTTAGGGTTTAGGGTTTAGGGTTTAGGGTTTAGGGTTTAGGGTTTAGGGTTTAGGGTTTAGGGTTTAGGGTTTAGGGTTTAGGGTTTAGGGTTTAGGGTTTAGGGTTTAGGGTTTAGGGTTTAGGGTTTAGGGTTTAGGGTTTAGGGTTTAGGGTTTAGGGTTTAGGGTTTAGGGTTTAGGGTTTAGGGTTTAGGGTTTAGGGTTTAGGGTTTAGGGTTTAGGGTTTAGGGTTTAGGGTTTAGGGTTTAGGGTTTAGGGTTTAGGGTTTAGGGTTTAGGGTTTAGGGTTTAGGGTTTAGGGTTTAGGGTTTAGGGTTTAGGGTTTAGGGTTTAGGGTTTAGGGTTTAGGGTTTAGGGTTTAGGGTTTAGGGTTTAGGGTTTAGGGTTTAGGGTTTAGGGTTTAGGGTTTAGGGTTTAGGGTTTAGGGTTTAGGGTTTAGGGTTTAGGGTTTAGGGTTTAGGGTTTAGGGTTTAGGGTTTAGGGTTTAGGGTTTAGGGTTTAGGGTTTAGGGTTTAGGGTTTAGGGTTTAGGGTTTAGGGTTTAGGGTTTAGGGTTTAGGGTTTAGGGTTTAGGGTTTAGGGTTTAGGGTTTAGGGTTTAGGGTTTAGGGTTTAGGGTTTAGGGTTTAGGGTTTAGGGTTTAGGGTTTAGGGTTTAGGGTTTAGGGTTTAGGGTTTAGGGTTTAGGGTTTAGGGTTTAGGGTTTAGGGTTTAGGGTTTAGGGTTTAGGGTTTAGGGTTTAGGGTTTAGGGTTTAGGGTTTAGGGTTTAGGGTTTAGGGTTTAGGGTTTAGGGTTTAGGGTTTAGGGTTTAGGGTTTAGGGTTTAGGGTTTAGGGTTTAGGGTTTAGGGTTTAGGGTTTAGGGTTTAGGGTTTAGGGTTTAGGGTTTAGGGTTTAGGGTTTAGGGTTTAGGGTTTAGGGTTTAGGGTTTAGGGTTTAGGGTTTAGGGTTTAGGGTTTAGGGTTTAGGGTTTAGGGTTTAGGGTTTAGGGTTTAGGGTTTAGGGTTTAGGGTTTAGGGTTTAGGGTTTAGGGTTTAGGGTTTAGGGTTTAGGGTTTAGGGTTTAGGGTTTAGGGTTTAGGGTTTAGGGTTTAGGGTTTAGGGTTTAGGGTTTAGGGTTTAGGGTTTAGGGTTTAGGGTTTAGGGTTTAGGGTTTAGGGTTTAGGGTTTAGGGTTTAGGGTTTAGGGTTTAGGGTTTAGGGTTTAGGGTTTAGGGTTTAGGGTTTAGGGTTTAGGGTTTAGGGTTTAGGGTTTAGGGTTTAGGGTTTAGGGTTTAGGGTTTAGGGTTTAGGGTTTAGGGTTTAGGGTTTAGGGTTTAGGGTTTAGGGTTTAGGGTTTAGGGTTTAGGGTTTAGGGTTTAGGGTTTAGGGTTTAGGGTTTAGGGTTTAGGGTTTAGGGTTTAGGGTTTAGGGTTTAGGGTTTAGGGTTTAGGGTTTAGGGTTTAGGGTTTAGGGTTTAGGGTTTAGGGTTTAGGGTTTAGGGTTTAGGGTTTAGGGTTTAGGGTTTAGGGTTTAGGGTTTAGGGTTTAGGGTTTAGGGTTTAGGGTTTAGGGTTTAGGGTTTAGGGTTTAGGGTTTAGGGTTTAGGGTTTAGGGTTTAGGGTTTAGGGTTTAGGGTTTAGGGTTTAGGGTTTAGGGTTTAGGGTTTAGGGTTTAGGGTTTAGGGTTTAGGGTTTAGGGTTTAGGGTTTAGGGTTTAGGGTTTAGGGTTTAGGGTTTAGGGTTTAGGGTTTAGGGTTTAGGGTTTAGGGTTTAGGGTTTAGGGTTTAGGGTTTAGGGTTTAGGGTTTAGGGTTTAGGGTTTAGGGTTTAGGGTTTAGGGTTTAGGGTTTAGGGTTTAGGGTTTAGGGTTTAGGGTTTAGGGTTTAGGGTTTAGGGTTTAGGGTTTAGGGTTTAGGGTTTAGGGTTTAGGGTTTAGGGTTTAGGGTTTAGGGTTTAGGGTTTAGGGTTTAGGGTTTAGGGTTTAGGGTTTAGGGTTTAGGGTTTAGGGTTTAGGGTTTAGGGTTTAGGGTTTAGGGTTTAGGGTTTAGGGTTTAGGGTTTAGGGTTTAGGGTTTAGGGTTTAGGGTTTAGGGTTTAGGGTTTAGGGTTTAGGGTTTAGGGTTTAGGGTTTAGGGTTTAGGGTTTAGGGTTTAGGGTTTAGGGTTTAGGGTTTAGGGTTTAGGGTTTAGGGTTTAGGGTTTAGGGTTTAGGGTTTAGGGTTTAGGGTTTAGGGTTTAGGGTTTAGGGTTTAGGGTTTAGGGTTTAGGGTTTAGGGTTTAGGGTTTAGGGTTTAGGGTTTAGGGTTTAGGGTTTAGGGTTTAGGGTTTAGGGTTTAGGGTTTAGGGTTTAGGGTTTAGGGTTTAGGGTTTAGGGTTTAGGGTTTAGGGTTTAGGGTTTAGGGTTTAGGGTTTAGGGTTTAGGGTTTAGGGTTTAGGGTTTAGGGTTTAGGGTTTAGGGTTTAGGGTTTAGGGTTTAGGGTTTAGGGTTTAGGGTTTAGGGTTTAGGGTTTAGGGTTTAGGGTTTAGGGTTTAGGGTTTAGGGTTTAGGGTTTAGGGTTTAGGGTTTAGGGTTTAGGGTTTAGGGTTTAGGGTTTAGGGTTTAGGGTTTAGGGTTTAGGGTTTAGGGTTTAGGGTTTAGGGTTTAGGGTTTAGGGTTTAGGGTTTAGGGTTTAGGGTTTAGGGTTTAGGGTTTAGGGTTTAGGGTTTAGGGTTTAGGGTTTAGGGTTTAGGGTTTAGGGTTTAGGGTTTAGGGTTTAGGGTTTAGGGTTTAGGGTTTAGGGTTTAGGGTTTAGGGTTTAGGGTTTAGGGTTTAGGGTTTAGGGTTTAGGGTTTAGGGTTTAGGGTTTAGGGTTTAGGGTTTAGGGTTTAGGGTTTAGGGTTTAGGGTTTAGGGTTTAGGGTTTAGGGTTTAGGGTTTAGGGTTTAGGGTTTAGGGTTTAGGGTTTAGGGTTTAGGGTTTAGGGTTTAGGGTTTAGGGTTTAGGGTTTAGGGTTTAGGGTTTAGGGTTTAGGGTTTAGGGTTTAGGGTTTAGGGTTTAGGGTTTAGGGTTTAGGGTTTAGGGTTTAGGGTTTAGGGTTTAGGGTTTAGGGTTTAGGGTTTAGGGTTTAGGGTTTAGGGTTTAGGGTTTAGGGTTTAGGGTTTAGGGTTTAGGGTTTAGGGTTTAGGGTTTAGGGTTTAGGGTTTAGGGTTTAGGGTTTAGGGTTTAGGGTTTAGGGTTTAGGGTTTAGGGTTTAGGGTTTAGGGTTTAGGGTTTAGGGTTTAGGGTTTAGGGTTTAGGGTTTAGGGTTTAGGGTTTAGGGTTTAGGGTTTAGGGTTTAGGGTTTAGGGTTTAGGGTTTAGGGTTTAGGGTTTAGGGTTTAGGGTTTAGGGTTTAGGGTTTAGGGTTTAGGGTTTAGGGTTTAGGGTTTAGGGTTTAGGGTTTAGGGTTTAGGGTTTAGGGTTTAGGGTTTAGGGTTTAGGGTTTAGGGTTTAGGGTTTAGGGTTTAGGGTTTAGGGTTTAGGGTTTAGGGTTTAGGGTTTAGGGTTTAGGGTTTAGGGTTTAGGGTTTAGGGTTTAGGGTTTAGGGTTTAGGGTTTAGGGTTTAGGGTTTAGGGTTTAGGGTTTAGGGTTTAGGGTTTAGGGTTTAGGGTTTAGGGTTTAGGGTTTAGGGTTTAGGGTTTAGGGTTTAGGGTTTAGGGTTTAGGGTTTAGGGTTTAGGGTTTAGGGTTTAGGGTTTAGGGTTTAGGGTTTAGGGTTTAGGGTTTAGGGTTTAGGGTTTAGGGTTTAGGGTTTAGGGTTTAGGGTTTAGGGTTTAGGGTTTAGGGTTTAGGGTTTAGGGTTTAGGGTTTAGGGTTTAGGGTTTAGGGTTTAGGGTTTAGGGTTTAGGGTTTAGGGTTTAGGGTTTAGGGTTTAGGGTTTAGGGTTTAGGGTTTAGGGTTTAGGGTTTAGGGTTTAGGGTTTAGGGTTTAGGGTTTAGGGTTTAGGGTTTAGGGTTTAGGGTTTAGGGTTTAGGGTTTAGGGTTTAGGGTTTAGGGTTTAGGGTTTAGGGTTTAGGGTTTAGGGTTTAGGGTTTAGGGTTTAGGGTTTAGGGTTTAGGGTTTAGGGTTTAGGGTTTAGGGTTTAGGGTTTAGGGTTTAGGGTTTAGGGTTTAGGGTTTAGGGTTTAGGGTTTAGGGTTTAGGGTTTAGGGTTTAGGGTTTAGGGTTTAGGGTTTAGGGTTTAGGGTTTAGGGTTTAGGGTTTAGGGTTTAGGGTTTAGGGTTTAGGGTTTAGGGTTTAGGGTTTAGGGTTTAGGGTTTAGGGTTTAGGGTTTAGGGTTTAGGGTTTAGGGTTTAGGGTTTAGG